>CM065814.1:147064857-147149268 GCA_033398695.1 Orobanche coerulescens | reverse complement strand
AATCGCCAAATCCCATCTCAAGGCCAAGTGAGGAACAAAAGGAACGGAACTCATCCAAACCATGTAGTGCTCCATTCTAGGGAATTTAGATACTCTTGGATCATCTCAATTTCCCATCTGAATGATCAAGACTTATTGCCTTATTTGCATGCAGCGGCGAATAGGTTCAGATAATTTGTGGGCTCTTTGACGGCAGGTTCATATACTTGAGTGACATCGGAAACGCACAGAACTGAGGCAGTGCTGAATACTCCACTAATCTCAGTAGTAGGGTGCTGATGAAGTCCTCTCCCCCGGACACGAAGACCTGGAAGCACGAATTTAGGCGTGTGATATAGGGGCAGGCTACCTCCGAACGTTGAAATGGCGGCCGAAGAAGAATGAAGTCATTATTGAATTGAGAACACTGAAGGTAAAGGTCGACAGAGACAACGAAGAATAATGTGGTTAATAACTCAACTCGCGTTCAATCTCGCCAGCCAAGTGTATAATATCAAATAAGTCATGGGCATTCTGCGAATTCTCAACCTTATTTCACCCCTTCAACTCAGGAAAAATATTCCAAGCAGTACTGATCTAAGATACCAAGAACAAGAACTACATGCTATAAACAAATCCACATATGGCACTAACGTTCAACTGGCGGTATAGGCTGTTAGCGGTCCAAGTGAGCATTGAGAACTGATAATACCCGGACCGAGCACTCAAATTAAAATAGCTACCGACATCGGGTAGCTGGTTAGAACTCAAAACCGGCGGCGATCTCTGAAAACCGCAACCTGCAAAACCTAATTTTTCGTAGAACATACATTTTACAAAAATATTGTATACAGGTTAGCATATATAGAAAAATATAAGTTTAAAAGACTTTATCTCTTAATTTCCTTAGCATACATTTGAAAAAAACCTCTAATTCTTATCTCGATTATGAGAGTTTTGCATGGACAGCTTTAACTATCCAAGATACTCCGAAAACCTCGCTCAGTAATACTCAGGACCATACATCACCTCAAACGCGGAAGGTCTGGACATGTGATTAAGTTGGGACTAAACTGTAGCGACTGTAACCGTAATATCACCTAATAATTTAAGGCCTGCCCGTAATTCTTCGAAGACAAATTACCTGACCGAACCGACCGAACAAATTTCTGAAGTGTATATAGCAAAGAATCAAAGGGATTCTACATAGATCATCGCCATACGACGCTGCACTTCAGTTCCCTCGCTGTTCAACCGAGTACAGCATCATATTTAGAATGTCCGTATTCACCGGAACCAATGTAAAGCTCCACCTTCCATCGCAATTAGGGCTACATCCACTTTATCCACCTCCGATGTGTAATAGAGACGAAATACCGATCTCGCCTCAAAATCCACTCTTCTGGGATTAGACCCATCAAATGGGCATAGAGACCCGACTGATCGTGGCTATTACGCTTGTCGTGAACTCCAAGGCCGCTTCTCCCGTGCGGCCATGAGCCTGACGAACTTCTTGTTACGAGTCACGGCCCGACTGATCAAGACATCGAGATATCCCCGGCTCTCTTCCTTCCCTCACTAGATCGACGAGCGCTGGAATACCATCCAACTTCGCCGCCGATCCAACATCCGCAGCCTAATTCATCGCTCCTCTTCTCTATCGCTAACCGATTTTCTCGTATCTATGCGAGCCGCATCGTATTAGGCATCAACACACTGCATCAAATTGATAGAGTAAAAAGGATGGAATACACAAGAAATATGAAAATATATTTGATTGCAAGAAGAAAATAAGAAAACAAGAACCAACAAAATAAATCTTGTCCCAAGACTAATGACCGAATCCTACATTAAAATACTCCGTCCCACGAGGAAGCCGTAAACAATGTTTAATGGTCAAAGATAATCTAACTAGAGACATACAGGACAATATAAATAGACTTAATAACCTAACCCTAACTTAAGCACCAAGCAACTAAGGTCATGGGCCAAACTCATTCAATAACATACACTACCCACGCTAATAATAATTAAGATAAAATAGTAGCGTATCAAATTTTGCAACCGAGAAACAGGATATTGTTGTTGTGTTAAAAATAACAGCATGAGCGACTTTGGGGGTTTCCTGGGTCTTGTGAACACATGTCAAACCTTTAGAAGGAAGAGCACAATTGGTTTTGAAGCTTTGAGCTATAGAAAAGGGGTGGTCTTTAGCATCTTCACTGACTCCCAAACCTAGAGACTTTGCAGATTTTTCTTTGCTAAAACTGATAATAACTAAAAATGCATTTTATTCTCGGTAATTAAAGTGTATATAACTTGCTTAATAATTGAAACATTTCCCTTCAGCTGACAAAAGCTGACAAAGACTGTGGATTTCTCCCATAAATAAAGATATTTGAGGGATCTACTTATGAACAGTGTTCCCAAAAATCGGCGACTCACATTTCGCGCCGCTCGACGACATGCAGACTTGATTTTGCCCAATCGGTTGCCAAAAATCGAGCACTGCAAAAATCTGGGGATACTAGGTAAAACTCACTGAGTTATCGCGAGTTATCTGACGACAATTTTTTTGTGCGATTTTGCTCTGTTCGTCCAGTACCAGCAGACCCACGAATTTGATTGACCCAATTGAAAGAGAAACATAGGGAGGCGGCTCGAGTTTTCATGAAGAAGAAGGAAAACGAAGAGAAGAAACAACAGCAAAAGAAGACGATTTTAAAGTTTGTTCTTCTTTGTTTTTTTAGTATTGTAATTTTAGGTCTCCTATAAAGGGCACCCTGCACGAAGCGTTCCGCAAGGCGAGGGTCCGTAAAGGCCCCACCACAAGTACAGATAAAAAGTTCCTTCCTCGCTAATTAAATCGCAAGAATCCGTCACAGACTCGACCTGACCATATGTCACACGGCAACAGGTCTCCAATATTTTAAATTATTTCATTCGACTCCGTTTAAGTTCTATAATTTACAAACACACCATCATGTTTTTGTTGTTAGCTGGATGTTGAAAAACTAATGTCAGAAATGTCCACTTTATTTAAGGTTTCCTCATCATATACCCCTATTTTATAGTAAGATTTTGACTTTTCATGGATATTATAAACTTTTTTGTCGTTTGGCAATCAACTGAATCATTGAGTAAATTAAGATTTTCTCTAGGCTTCATTGTGAATACAAAAGTTATCAAATTTCATTTAAGGTCATATCCAATTGCTTGAATTACTAATCCCATAATTGATTAACCGCATACTTTGGCATTATGGAGGCGATTCCAAAGCCCAAGATTTTTCCCAAATGTAATATTCCTTCTAAATGTCTTGCATTTTGGTTCGCGAAAAATCACCTTTTCATGAAAAAAAAAACGAATTTTATTTATTTCAATTTATAAAAAAGAGTATCAAATATTTATTAGAGTATTTAGACTTATTTTTGTTATTGTGAACACAATAAATATTTTGATGATGAGTCTTCCTGGTGAGATGACTTCGGTCGACTCATTACCTCTACAATTGACCTCGTATTGTTGTGTGAGCGATCCTAATTTTACAAAGGTGTATCACGTTCAACAGTGTGCATATGATATTGTGGAAAAATATGAAGTAGTTAAAACACATGAATATCCCCAAACAAAACAAATGTAGATGTTAACTTACATTAGCACCACGCTCAAGTAGAAAATTGACAAAGATCTTCCTACTTGTGTGCAAAGAGATGATAGTGGAGTACCTCGTATTGTGTTAAAATTATACTTGTATTCAAGTCTTTAATTAAAGTTCCAGATTTATTTAATTGTATAAAAGAAATAAGAGACAAATGGATTAAATATTTCGCCTACATTCCTACGGGTTTTTTAGTTGCTAAACTTTAGATCCTCAAGTTAGAGAGGAAGGTTTGCTAAAATTACTTACACTTTACTATAATGCTTTATTTCCTAATCATATTGCTAATTTTATTCCTCCAAATCCTAGTGATTTAGTTCAAAATGCAAAAAAAATTATTATCTACTCTTTATCGTGAATATGCTTCTAGTTATAGTGGTAGTCTTGATCTTGGTACGGTTCTTTTGCTCCTGCTCACATTTCTTATAGTAGCAGTAGATATCTTCTTTGATTTTGCTACGGATCTTAGTGAATGGAATGCCTATTAAGAAGATTTATCCCGAAAACAAACAAGTGTACCAAAGTAATGCTTATTAAGAACTTGAAAATTATTTAACTACTTGTGAACCGGGAGCTTTAGAATGTGGATCTGATTGTAATAACAATTTTCTTAAGTGGTGGGCAAAAGGTCTACAATTCTTCTCAGAGTTGCCACGATCGCGAAGAGAATACTAGTTGTCCTCTCCTCAACAGCTTCTCATTGAACAAGCCTTCAGTGTATGAGGATACATTCTCGATGAACGACGATCTCGATTGATGCCTTAAAATCTTGAAGCCCAAGCATTATCAATGATCGGGTGAAACCGAGTTACGCCAACAAGAACTAAATTATAATGAACAAGAAGAGAGTGATACATATGATACCGGATCTAGCAATGATTCTGGCTGACTGGGTGATCGAACCATCTCCTCTCGTGCCTCCCCCGCTCCCTAAGAGTGGTTACCATCAAGTCCACATGCGACCCGAGATGAGTGGAAAACCGCTTAAAACTAAGGAGGGATTGTACGAGTGGTTGGTCATGTCGTTTGGGTTGTCAAATGCCCTCAAGACTTTCATGAGATTAATGCATCAAGTGTTGAAGCCCTTTAATGGTCAATTCTTGGTAGTATACTGACGATATTTTGATTTACGAGATCGGAGGAGGAGCATCTAGACATCTTCGAGCGGTTCTGCAGGCTTTAAGTGACAATGAATTATATGTGAATCTCAAGAAGTGCGCTTTATGCTTGATCATCTATTGTTCTTGGGTTATGTTGTTTCGCAGATGGCATTCGGGTGGATGAGGAGAAGGTCTGCATATTCGTGATCGGCCTACGCCGACAACCGTAGTGAGGTTCGTAGTTTCCATGGCCTTGCTACTTTTTATCGCTTGGCTTATATGGAATTTTAGCACTATTATGGCTCCGATAACTAAATGTTTGAAGAAAGGGAAGTTTCTTCGAATGATGAGGCTAAGCTAGCTTTGCACCGATTAAAGAAAAACTATCTAATGCCGTTGTTAGTCCTACCGGATTTCTAAGCCGCTTGAGTTAGAGACGGATGCTTCTGATTGGTATCGGGGCTGTTTTGCGCCAAGGAAAGAAGCCTGTTGCTTTCATGAGCTTAAATCGAGGAAGCCAAACGTAAGTGGACAGCTTATGAACTCGAATTTATGCGGTGGTCCAAGCGGCCAAGCATCGGGAACAAGATTTGTTGCATCGTGAATTCATTCTTCACACGGATCACGAGGCTTTAAAGTACTTGAATAGTAAGACTCCTGCTATTCGTATGCATGCTCGCTGGGTTGCTTATTTGCGCAGCTTCACGTTTGTTATCAAGCACAAGATGGACACCAATAAAGTTGCGATGCCTTGAGTCGTCGGGCTAATTTATTGGGTGACTATGGTAAATGTAGCTGTGGGGTTCGAGTGCTTAAAGGAGTTATATGCGACGATCCGACTTCGCAGATGAGTGGACCAAGTGTCGAATGGAAACCCGGTCAAGTTATTTTATTGCAGGATGGTTTCTTATTTTACATGGATAAGTCAGGTATTCCTCACGGCTACTCGTGAGAGCCTTATTTCGAGATTCACAAGAAGGGACACTATGGGAGAGAAAAGATCTGAGCTCGCCGCGAAGAAGTACTTTTGGCCACATCTTCGGGATGCACATAGAGTGGTTCAAGTGCATGGTGTGTCGATCAACAAGGGGCAATACAGGTATCACAGGTTTATACACCCTGCTGCTAATTCGGATGGTCCTCGGGAGGATATTTCTATGGATTTCGTGCTCGGCCTTCCGAGGACGCAGCGTGCTCATGATTCCGCTTTTGTAGTGGTGGACCGCTTTTCTAAGATGGCTCACTTTATACCTTGTCGTAAGACTCATGATGCTTCTCACATCGCGGGTCGTTTTTCAAGGAGGTTGTGCGCCTTCACGGATCCCGAAGACTATTACATCCGACAGAGATACGAAGTTCCTTAGTCATTTCTCGCGACCTTGTGGCGTATCTTCAGACGGACTTGCAGCAAAGAGCTCGCTTCACCTCTGACCGATGGCCAAACGGAGGTGGTCAACCTGACTATGGGTTCTATGGTGCGTTGTTCAGGTGGGGAGTATCCAAAGAAATGGGATTCGCTTTATCTACACCGAATTTGCTTTTAATAATATGACGAACAGACGACGAAGAAGACTCCTTTTGAGATCGTGTATCAACGACTCCAAGTATACTCGACTTGATTCCTCTTCCGAAGGTACCGGGTACAGTTGTTGCACTGAGAATCTAGCTGAGATGGTTGATGCGGTGCATCCGAGGTTCGTAAGAATATTGAGGCGCCCAATGCCAAATATAAAGAGTTCGCGATAGAAGACGTCGTGGTGAAGGTCTTCGTTGGTGACTTGGTGATGGTTCATTTGCGTAAGGAACGTATTCCACAAGGGACTTATCACAAACTTCACCCCAAGAAGATTGGGCCGTGTCGGATTTTGAAGAAGATTAATGACAATGCCTATGTTGTCGATTTACCGGAGGGTTGCAACATCTCTTCCACGTTTAATGTTTCCGATTTGGTAGAGTTCCATCCCGATGACCCCCTTTACATGGATAAGGATTCGGGGTCGAATCCTTTTGAAGTCGGGGCGAATGATGTGTACTTGATCATGAGAACCGGAACGTGATCGAGTTATTTACGTAAACCTTTTTGTTTTGGGATGTTTTATTTATTTTGGGAACTTATTTATTTGCCGATTAGGAGTCTAGTAGTTTTGGGATGTTTTATTTATTTTGGGAACTTATTTATTTGCCGATTAGAGTCTAGTATAAATACTTTTGAGTTTTATTTGGGAAGAGAACTTTCATTATTATTAATTTTATTCAAAGAGATTTTCTTAATTCTCTAAGTTCTTCTTCTGAGTTCTTAGTTATCTTTGGGAATTCTTAGTGTTCCTTGCAAAAGGAGTCGATTTCGATCGCTCCTTGGTTACTTCCGCCGCGTATTCACATCAATACAGCACAACACCCATAAAACAAGGGGTATGTATGATGCGGTTGAGGGTGTTGCCCTATCACCTCTCGTATGTATATCCATAGTTTTGCAGAATTCTGCTTCTATGCATTGATTATGTGACTCGATTTTGCACATTTTTTCGACATTGTACTCTTGAGTTGAGAGAACAAGAAAATCATTAAATACATTTTGTTCTTTGTACAATTACTTATCGTTTGATGGATTCATGCATCATGCCTTTAGGAGTCATTCACCAAGAGGTTCAATCACTAAACAATCATTATTATTATATTTACTACTCTCTCCGTCCCTATATAATAGTTCTGTTTCAAAATTATAGAAATATTAAAAACTTAATAATGATTAGCTAATACCATATTTACCCTTATTAATTGTTCTAGCTACATTAATTACTCGTTTGTATATATTCAAGAGCCCAAATTGAAAATAATTAAGGGTATGATTGAAAAAGCTTTACAAATTTTTATTGAAAATAGAAATGGCATGTATTGTGGGACAATTTTTTTACAAACAGGACTACTATTAAGGGACTAGAGTGAGTCTTGTTTTTGTTTTCTAAATTTATAAATAAAAAGTAAAAATATAAATATCTTATATATATAAAGACTGAGTCCTTAAATTTATTGTGGAGTCTTAATGATATTAATGAATATTTTTACAGTTAATATTAGTTCATATTAAATTATTATCATATATAATAAAATATTAAGGCATAGGAGTCTTAATGTCTTCATGTATCTTCATTCCAAAGCTTTATTATCAATCCTTTCAATGGCATGCAACCTCTAAGTAGAACCTTCGATTTCTTAGTTACTTATTGTTAATTAGAGTCTTAAGCTTTATTATCCTTCCTTTCAATGGCATGCAACGCCTAATTAGAATCTTTGGATTTCTTAGTTACTTAATTGTTAATTAGAGCCTTTGGATTTCTTAGACCAAAAAAAAAAACTTTAGATTTCTTAGTTACTTATTGTGAAAATATTTATTAATCAGTATTCAGATGACGCATGCAGAAAGGCTTGGGCCTGGCCCATAAAACTGGGCCCATAAAAACTTATATATATATATATATATATATATGTGTGTGTGTGTGTGTGTGTGTGTGTAGAGAAACGCAGAGTGAGATTCTGAGGCTGTGGTTTTACATATGATCGCCTTTGGGATCCGTATTCGATTCTCGTGTTTTTTATTTGAATTACGGAAAAATTGTTATTGGTATTGTTGATTAGTGCTTAACGTTGTTCATGTTGGTTTCTTAATATATGTTAGCCGATCATGTGAATTAGAAGCCAAATTTCGAGAGAAAAAAGAAAAAACGCAACGCACTCGCTCGTGTTAGAACATCAAAAGTGCATAGAACACAAGCCATTAGTTCCTCCAAGTAAGAAAAGAGCGTCAAGTAACAAAAATTTTTAAAATAATACGATTTCGTATTTGAGAAGACAAAAACCTTCACCTGCGGCGCCCTGTGTTCTATTCTTTATTTTTTAAAGGTGACGTTGTCGGGTTCTATTCTATCTCTATTTAATTTAAATTTGTCAATTGTTGATCGACTATTTAGTAGAAAAATAATGCCCTAAATAATAGATATATTTTCGATTAAATATGTAAGAGAATAAAGTTTATCGCAAAGAATCATATACCGTATATTTTTGTTGATTAAATTTTCGACTACTTTAATATGTATATTCAAATTATATGGGTATACATTAACATTAAGAAGATTAATTATTGTTGATTTGATTTTTATTGATAGAAGATGACTTCAAAGCATATGTCCGTGCTCAAAAGAGGAAAAGGAAACAAAAGGAGGATCAATTAATTCTTAGCCAAGCAGAGATCTTGATAAATATTTTAAACGTAGCAACAAATACGAATCACATGAAGATGAAACATCAACACATGTGGATCAACAAATCGAGACGATGAACAAGATAAAGTGATTGAAAATCTTAAACCACAATCACCGAGGATGAGGAAGTGATTGAAGAAGTTATGCATGTAAGCGTAACTCATAGTACGACTATCTCTTGGAAGATCCGCAAATCGGAAAATATTGATCAAAAGATGAGAGATTATCTAGTTGAAAGAGGTCCACAAAGAGCCGATGACATAATATATCCTCCCAACGAGAAAGGTAGACACTTTGATTCATCACAATATACAAGAATTTTGCCAAATGGGCAAAAAGATAACAGAGATGGCTACTTTATTTAGCTTCTTCGGATCGTATCTTTTGCTTCGTTGTAAGTTATTTGCAATCGAACATACATCAAGAAGATCGGGTTCTAGCTTCGATGGATTTTGTGATCGGAAAATATGCACACTGCTTGAAGAGCCATGAGGGGAGTAAGGAACATATTCATCAGATGACTAATGGAAAGAACTCGAGGACCGACTTGGAAAGAAAGAGACAATAGATGAAAGTGTGCGCATAAATCGATAAGGAAAAAGAGCACCTGAAAAAGGTATTGAGAAGAATAATAATAATTGTGAAGCGACTTGCTAAAAATGGTCTGCCTTTTCGAGGAGATAATGAGAGGCTCTTTGTCGAGAATAATGGCATATTTTTGCAGATGATAGAGATGATGGCTGAGGTTGATCCAGTACTAGAGGAGCATGTTCGACGTGCTCACACACGTGAGATACAATATACATATCTTAGTCCCAAGATTCAAAATGAATTCATCCAACTCTTAGCAGGTGAAGTCAGAAGTGCAATCATAAAGAAGGTGAAACATGCAAAATATTATTCTATTATACTTGATCAGACTCAGATGCAAGTCATGAGGAACAAATGTCTTTAGTTATCCTGTGTGGATGATTCCAAGGACTTACCAACTTTAGAAGAATTCGGATTCAATTTTTGAAGGTGGATGATACTTCCGACTGGACTTTCGCCGAGCTTATTAATACACTTGAAAACTTGATCTTGATTCGATGATATGAGAGGCCAAGGGTATGACAACGGATCAAACATGAGTGGAAGACATAAAGGAGTGCAAAGAAGACTACTTGAGTTGAACCCGAGAGCTTTTATACTCCATGTGGTTCGCATAGTCTCAATTTGACATCAGGTGATATGGCGAATAGCTGCGTAAAAGCTAGAAGCTTTTTCGGAGTGATACAACGCGTCTACACATTATTCTCTTCCTCTACAAAACGGTGGAAAATCTTTAAAGACCATGTTGTCGACTCACAGCTTAAACCATTATCACAAACTCGATGGGAAAGCCATGTTGAAAGTGTTAAGGCTATAAAAGAGCAAACTGTAAAATTCGAGATGCTTTACTCTTTTTAGCCGAGACAAGTGAAGATCCAAAACTCAAAGTGATGTCAAGCGTTAGCGACTAATGAGCTCAATAATTTTGAGTTTTTACTTGGAATGGTGATTTGCATAGATGCTACAAGCAATCAACAAAGTGAGCAAAAATCTTCAATTTGAAGACGTAGATATTGAAATTGCTATTACACTTTTGCAAGGACTCATTGTATTTTTGATGACTTTAGAGAACATGGATTTGATCATGCCATGGATGAAGCTAAAGTTATCGCCAGAGATGGGTGTTGAAGCTAAATTTCCGTAAAAACGGATCATCCGTATGAAGAAACAATATGGTGAAAGTGGTAGTGACGAGGTCAAACAATCACCGTAAGAATCTTTCGTGGTTGATTATTTCCTCTACATAGTCGATCAAGCACGATCCTCACTCCAAGAAAGGTTTGAAAATTCAAGGAATACGGACTTACTTTGGATTTTTGTTGAATGTGGAAAAGTGGAAGATCGAATCATATGAGAGTTTGTTGAATTCTTGCATAAATCTTGAGCAATATTTGAAGCACAATGAGAATGCGTACATTATCGAGATGATTTATGACGTAATTATCAGGTTTGGCAAATGTATTTTCACGTGAAAAGTCGAGAGCAATAGATGTCCCGCGCTATTCAAGAGGATGAATTGCTTCCCAAATGCTTATATTGCGTATAAGATTTTGCTAACCATTCCTGCTACCATTGCATCAATGAAAGATCTTTCTAAGTTGAAGTTGATTAAGACCTATTTGAGATCAACAATGTTGCAAGACAGTTAAACGGATCGCTATGTTATCGATTGAAAGAAAACTGGTTGATGAGTTAGATTACACAGACTTGATAAATACTTTTGCGCCCAAAACCGCTCGACGTGTTGTATTTAGATAAGGTAAAAAATTTATCTCCTTTTCAATTCTTTCTCATTTGTTCCATTATTTTTTTATATTAATTTATCCTCGCTATTAAGGGCCCTAATTTTTCATGTCGCCTGCCTCATGGGCTACAGACCGACTCGTTATTAATTACAATCAATTCAAATCCTTTCATAAATTAGTCTATCGGTACCTCTATAAAAGGCATCACAAAAATGTTATTGATCCCCATATACGCTATGTATGCCGATGCCGATATCAACTACATGAACAAGTTCGCTTCTATTTATCAAGGGAAAACAAACTACATATGCGAAATTATTATTGTTATATATAATATCAACTAATTACGCTTAACATGTGATGTTGACAGGAAAAGTATCACAATAAAGTTATTGATCCCCCATATACGCTATGGTATACATTTTGAAAATAATTATGTGAAAGACATAATAGTATATGAATAATGCAATATATTTTTTCATCTCATTAAAAACAGTAGCCATGTGTGCTACATGAGTGGCGATTTATAGAAGGAATGAGGTATCGATGCTACGGGTGAGAACTCTCTCTAGATCACAATTACTACGTAATTTACATAAATTTTCTTATTGAGACTAATTGGTATTCTATCATATATTATGTAGGATCCATGATGGTAATAACATATCATATGAAGACCAATTCAGAGCGGAGGTCCATTCGGTACCATAAGGCATAAAGAGGAGCAAGCCCATGGTGCCAACGTTGGCCTTAATGTTGCTATCAATATGTTGGATCCTCTTATACAAGAGTTCAGAATCCTCTCATGGGGCGACTTTTTAATGGTATCTTGATCTATATATCATGTCAACTTTATTTAGTATTCTTAGAAAATATATGTGTAAGATTGATATTTTAATAATGTATAAAAAAATTAAGTTTTAGACATAAGTAAAAGTTCATTTTTTATCGAAAAACATACTCTTTAAGAGTACGAACGTCTCGGATCAAGTAGTACAATATTTGATGTGACTTATTGGAAATAAGTCAAGTATTATTTGTAGATTATATGGATTTAGTATGTTAGTTTTTATATAACAATCAAATAAGTGTTGTCGGCTTAACTTGACGCCCCAATTTTGCTCGTGAGGAGTTATTATCTCTTTAACAAGTGAACAAAGCCGACTCACATGTTTAGTAGATTGGTCTTTGCAATGCTCATTCATGGACAAGCTAATCAATTTTTGTCTAAAAAATTGAGTTTTAGACATAAGAAAAAACAAGCTTTAAGTATGCTTTTAGTCTGATTCTATTCACACACTTAACCTTGCATTAACACAATGTTACATTTATTTTTGGTTACATGTCTTTGATGTAACAAAAATTTATGGTCAAAGAAATTAATCATATGAATAGGAAAGTATGGGGATGGTGTGGGAGGGGATATGATGGTGAAAGCGTGTCTTATAGGTGGTGTACATGGAAGGGGTATACAAGTTGTCAAATATAGTAACAAGTTGAGTGATGTTGAGAGGTTGGAGTTTCAAGAAATATTTTTATACTTCAACGATTAGATTTCTACATAAATGCATAAAATCGCACGATTAAATTTATACTTCAATGATTTATGCCGAATATTACATGCTTTGCGAATACACAATTAGATTTATACTTTAATAATTTACATTGAACATTATGTATGGAATAATTTTATACAAACCGTGTGAATCGCACGGTAGTACAACATATCGCAAAAATAATCAAACCCATTTGTAAATTATAATAACAAATTAAAAAAGTTAATCTAAGACATAAGTAAGAGTTCAATAGTTTATCGAAAAATCGTGCAACGCACGGTCCGAATGCCTCGCATAAATAAAAAGTAAACATATATACAAATAAAAAGTAAACAAATAATATATATTTCATTAATATTCTTATCCTTTTTACATTTTAAAATTTTTCTTGTCAAGTAATAAAAATACATTATTTTATTTTATTTTTCAACTTAATATAAATAAAAATTTCTTTTATTGTAATCTTAATTTAATATATTTATATTTTATATAGTTATTTTAAATATAATAACTCGTACGTATTTTTTTACATATTTTCATGATTTTTTTTCAAACTGAATTGTCAATTTTTTTTTTTTTTTTTTTTTGTAAATATATTTTCAATTTCACCAAATGAATAGAGTTTTAAGGATAAAAATCAAGAAACAGATAAACTATAGACAATGTACCAAATTCTAAAAAGCCAATAATCTAAACATTTTCTCGGTCTTGGCGGCTACACATAGCAATGAGCAATCGGCCTGCCTAATTGTCTTCTCCACTGTATGTGTGACCACTTTGAATCTTCAGTTGCTTCTCTCCTTCCAGAGCATATAAAGCACTACGGTTGCTGCCAATCTATACATCCCCTGCTTGCTAGTTTTAGAACCACATTGAGTCTTCAAGTAAGCAAATTCCTCTGTCCAATCCTTCGCTGAACGGGGGATACTGCACCATTCAGTAACTGCCTCCCAAACTTTAGCAGAAAATCTGCACTTGAAAAATAGATGATTAATCGATTCCAACTCATCTTCACAAAGCCCACAGACATGATTTACACTGATTCCAATAGAATCCAGATAATCACAAGTCACCATCTTTCTTTGGATTGCCAACCACATCATAAACACACATCTTGGTGGAGCTAGATTACACCAAATCATTTTCTTCCACTCCACCCTTGGTGCATCTCCTCTCAACTCTTGATAAACACTTCTGATGGAGAACTTTGGTTTTTGCAGAATACTCATTCCCTCACCAGTAGATGCTATCACACTTCTAGATTCTAGAATCTTCCTTACTACCCAAGAGGCCTGAGATGGTATGGCCATGGTAGCAAGATTCTGATTTTTGATATAGTACCCATGGATCCATTGAACCCAAATTTTATCTTTCTTTTGGGATATACACCACAACAATTTACAGATAGCACTTTATTCCACCCAAAGAAATGAGTGACATTCCACCCTCCTGCAGCTTTAGGCAAGCATATCTTATCCCATGAAACTAACGCTCTTTTGGATGGATTAGCCTTCCCAGTCCACATAAATATTATACACAGAGTTAGAATTGCCTTAATAACTTTCTGGGGTAAAAGAAATACCTGACTCCAGTATGCTTGCATACTAGCAAGCACATCCTTCACAAGTTGAATTCTTCCAGCATATGAAAGAAATTTAGAGGACCAACATTAAATTTTGGTCATATCTTGTTTATCAATGGTTGACATCGAGAATTGAAAGCTTCTTCGAAGAGAGGGAAACCCCAAGATATTTAAATGGTAGGTTCCTTTCACCATTCCAAATTTAGAGAGAATAAGATCTTGAACTTCAGTTGTTACACCTCCAAAGTAGACGCAACTCTTAGCCTGATTTGCTTGTAGTCCAGAAACCTCAAAGAATTTAGTGAACCCTTCATCAATTGTCTCACCGAATTTACATCACCTCGACAAAATAATAGTAGATCATCTCGCAAAGCACACCTCCACCAAGCCAAACTTCGCATCGTGGGTGGTATCTAAACTCATTATTCTGATTGAGTTCAAGTAATCCTCTATGCTGATACTACATACATATTACAAACAAGTAAGGAGATATAGTATCTCCTTGTCTCAACCCCCTTTGTGCAACAAATGGTTTAGTGATCTCACCATTAATAGCAATAGCATAAGACACAGAGATAGGCATTTCATGATCCAACACAAATATATAAGGAAAATTCAACTCCAACAAAGAAATATTTCAAAACGGCCACTCCACGTAATCATATGCCTTTGATGTCTATCTTGATCATACACCTTGGGGAGATGCCCTTTCTACCATATCCTTTTATAAGTTCATGACTTAATAGATATTATCAAAAATTATCCTCCCTTTCACAAAAGCAGATTGATTCTCACTCACTATGTCTCCTAACACCCTTTGCAACCTATTAGCCAAACTTTTAGATATAATTTTGTATAGATACCGCAAAGATGTAATCGCCTATACTCTTTAACCTTGCTAGATGTTCAATCTTTGGTAAAAGAGATAGCAAAGTCGTATTGATGGTGCGGGAAGATAACTCGTTGTAAAGAATTGTCGACAAGAATGACATCCTCTCCAATAACATCCCAAGCTTTCTTGAAGAAGTAGGTGTTGTACCCATCTAACCCCGGCTTTGTGGGAATTCATGCCGAATAGAGCCTCGCTTTATCTCCTCCCCTAAGAAAGGCTAACATAACCATTTCTGGTGTTCATGAGACACAATCTGTCCTCTCCCTATTACCTTCTTATCTACCATAGGTAGACTTGAAGCTGCACTACCCATGAGGTTTTCATAAAATAGCTTAATTTCTTCAGTAATTTGAGCCTGTGTGTGACATCTTCTGCCATCTGCACGAATCAGAAACTTGATGCCTTTGTGGCTCTGTCTAGCCTTCGTAAATGCATGAAAGAATTTGGTGTTAGAATCCCCTAACTTAATCCAAACAATTCTTGATTTCTGCTGATATTTTCCTCTATATTGCTCCATTTCTCAACTTCTAATAACAATATTTTTTCCTCTAATATAAGTGATGCATCCAATTTATCTTGAGCAAGGTGATTTTGAACTTCACTTAACTAAGTTCTCATGCTTGACACCTTTTCTGCGATATTCTTGAAGTGAGTTGTATTTATCTTCTTGAATTCCTATTTGAGTTCCTTTAATCTATACCAAACATTCAAGATTTTATTAGCATTATAGCTCTCTCTCCACCACCTCGCAATACTCCCTTGAACTCCTCATGGTCCTGGAATAGCATTAATAAATCTAAAGGGAGAATGCCTGGGAGATATCATCTTCAATTTTCAATAGTTGAGGGCAATGATCGACACTCCTCTTTCTAGAATTTCCACCCCCACACTACTAAATTCCGTACACATCTTCGATTAGCTACACATCCGTCTATGAGTGTGTATATTCTAGATCCCCTTCTTGATTATTACACCAAGTAAAGGGGCCGCCAATCATTCTCAATCTGCTAATTCATTACTTTGAAGACAATCATTGAAGTCTTTAATTTCGCCTCAGAATTTGATTGCCTTGGAATCTATCTTCCATTCGTAATAGAGCATTAAAATCACCACCTATCATAAGAGGACCACCACACTGAGCTACATGAGAGATGAAACACCACACATCCTTCATCTGTTCTACAGTATTTAACGCATAAACTGCAACCAAACTGACCATCATTCCAGTGATCAAATCCGTAACCTCACAATATATAGCCTGCTCATGATTCTCACACCATACTACATTTACTCTACTCGGATTCCAACAGATCCAGATTCTTCCGTTAGCTGCATGTGAGTAATTATTCAAACAACCCCAATTCTTCACTATATTAGAAGAGACTTGTCAAATCTATCTTGCTTTACTCTTGTTTCCAAAAAACCTACTACTTCTACTTGATACTTCTTCAAAAGGAGCCTAAGCTCCTTTTGTTTGAAGGGCTTGTTACAGCCCCTCACATTCCACAGGAGGAGTTTCATTTCATAAGTGAGGGGAAATGGTCCCCGCCCAATATATTTTGCTCATCACCCTCAAATATCTGAAATGCATTGCCCAATCTCATCTGCTCTCTACTCCCAATTATAGCATTAGTACTTGAAGTTTTCCTAGGCATTGACCATTTCTCCTCCTCTGCAATATCTTAAATCTCCACAACTTCCTTACATGTCTTTGTTTGTTCTTGCTTTTTCTCATTTACAGCAGGAACGGGAGCCGCCTTAGGCACCCATTGTTGTTTTACAATTTGCCTTGGCTTTGCTTCAGCAGGTTTAGCTTCAGATTTCCTCTTCAAGCTACAATCATGTCCTGCAGTTAAACATGTCTTGCAGTATGGAGGAACCCATTCATAAACAACTCTCTGCTCTACTCTTGCACCTTGATCATCTTCTATTACAATCTGATGTATCAGTGGTCTTGTTACATCAATTTCAACCATCATACGAGCATAAGATATCCGGGTCTGAGTAGAGGTGCACTCATCTGCAAAACAAATGTTACCCAATATGCCGCTAATTCTACTTAAGGCTCGCTTCCCTAACAAGTAAGTGGCATTCGCAATCGAATCCATAGAGGCACTACCTTAAGTATTTCTTTTCAAAACTAAAATCATTGCCAAGGTTTCACAATCACAGACGATTAGCAATAGTGCGAGGGCCTTCAAATAACACAAGATTTCTCTCATCCATAGATTTGAATCGCACAACAAAGTAACCATCATTGTGATAATACACCTCTACATTCTCTATGTGAAGCTGTTTTGCAATATAAGTGTAGATATCGAATATTTTGCAATTCCCAATCACATAAAGGATAACAACAGCTTTCCATTTCGAGCCTCAATTTCTATCTCATCTCGTTCCAAACAAGCAATAGGCACCCCATCCTTTAGAGTAGGAGCAATGAAATCTAGACGTGTGCCTTTTCGAGTCGGAATACTCGAAATTACCTGGGGATTTTCTGACGCCGATACCGGAATACTCTCCGGCGTTGTCTCCAGCTCCAGCCGATGAACCCGATTACTCCCCGACGCCGAGCCTTCCGGGATTTCAGATTTAGCTTGTCGCCTTGACCTTCAAAATTTGCAGATCTAGGCGCAGGCAGTAGATTGACTCATTTGAAATTGAACTTCCAATCTTGTTTTCGTTGTGGCTCGAACTTGCCGCCGCAGAAGCCACCAGAGCAGCCTCCTTCCTAATCCCCGCCTTCCTCTTCCGTTGTCGCCCTCGCCGGCCACTATCGACCAAAACGCACGTTAGCTAACAACCACTATCGTGCGCCGCGAGAGCTCTTCTCTTTCCCGAAACTCTGATTTTGTCAATTTAATTTTTTATATTAATAGAATAATTGTACTATCTACCAGTTAGATTGTCATTTTAATATATTTTTATTGCGGCTTATTTTTTTTTCAAGTACTTTTATTTTTTATTTTAATTACTGTTTTTATTGTTCTTTTTTTGTATAGATATTTTAAAGCGTAGATGATATGCTAGATTGAGTGATGTCTGTTTCACGAAAAAATAAATTTATTATATTTATTGATTTTAATAATATATTTAAAAATATTATATTTCTTTATTATATTTTCTTATAATGTATTTTGTATTATATTTTTTGTTTATCTTATTTTCTAACAATATATTTTAAAATAATATATAAAATATGAGAAACTATTAATTTTAATAATAACAAAAAGAATATTGATGTTAAATATATTAAGATAAAATAAAATAAAATTGATAAAAACAAACAATAATAAAAAGTAAAACAAACGATAAAAGGGGAAGGGTGGGGTGGGGGAAAGAATTTAAGTAAAGGGGTAGAATGAAGCGGTTGTCGTAAGGGGGCCCTATTGTATAAACCATAGCCCCTTAGTGTTACTATGTGACAAGTTTCTTCGCACACAAGATTAGTCGTTATCATCATAAATACATAGGAATCATAGGAGTTTACTATCCCCTTTAGCTCCCTTCAATTGACGAAAGAGAAGTGTTAACTAAACCATTCGGCCATGAGGGTCTTCCACTTTAAACGAGGGATTTGAGTTCGAATTCTATAACAAAGCTTATTTATTTAAGAGGGTATGACCTCTTTGCCTCTTTTTCCGTCAACTACGCAAGAAACGCCGAACATGTGTAATTTTTAATTTTTCTAAGAAATATTACGCAATTAGTATATAAAAATGGGCCCTAGTAATTTGGAGGCTCTGGGCCATCGCCCAAACTCCACCCCCAACCCCCAATTGGGCCGACTCGCATAACCTTCTGATACATTGATGGAACAATTAAAAATTGAGGACTTCAAGTGCATTGGGAATGTCCGATCTCGGGGAACCGTGGGTCGAACGGGTGTGATACAAAGATGAAGCAATCATCGGGAGACGATCAACTCGGTGGGAACCGCACTGGATCGACCGGGTCTAGTTGTGGGACGATTCATTATGCATGGTAGTTGAGATATTTAAGAATCGTGAAGTCGGACACATCTCGCGATTTAACTAATAGCAATTTTGAAAGACCAGAGTTATTGTCGCGATCACTAATCAAGTCTAAATTTGGTACTCGATATATAAAAAAAGTGTTGCTAACCATCCCCCAGCTGCCAACACTCCCACCTTTTTTATTCCTTTGGCTGTTCCGCCTTTTTTATTCCGTTTACTTGCATTTTTATTTTAGTTTAAATATAACTAATAGAAATAATTTTATGCTACTTTGTTATTACCCAAATTAATAAATTTTTTATATTTTTATATATTATTTTCAAATAAAGTATTAGAAAATAAGATAACTAAAGAATATAATATAAGAACTATTACAAAGACAAATACTACAAAAAATATGATAAATACAAGCATTAATGAATTACATTAATTATAATCAAATATGACCACACTTGTATCTTTACTCCATATGGACCACCATATTCTCTATAATCTTCAATTACATTGCACCATTATGACAATAAGATAAGTGGTACAAAAATAGTAAGAATTTTAAAATCCTGAATATAACGATTGTTAACCAACTCAATTGCTATGTTGATGTTGGTGAAATAAAATTGGAACGGACCTAACAAGTATGTAAAACAAGTGTTACTACGATCGGTAATGTATGCACCATAATATTGTAATGTGTTACGACAAATACAAACACATCGTGCGAATTTACCATATATGAGGTATGACTTTGTATAATATTTTTTTTCATTTTTTTTTTTGCATTCTTTTATTTATTTTCTTATTTTTTTTACAGTATTCATTTTTTTCCTTTCGTATGCTTTTATTCGTTTTCTTATTTTTTTTTCATCTCATTTTTTTCGTTTCTTTCGGGTTTCAATTATTTTGTTTCCAGTTACTTCCTCCAGTATATCTTTTTTTGAATAGATATTTCAAACTAGAGATAAAATGTTAAATTAGGTGGAGGAAAAATATATTTGTTATAGTTAATCACAAACCCACAAAGAAAATATGTAACAAACTTCCGAATACACTCATATTTAGAAAATACCAACCACCCGGATATCTTAAACTTGGAGAAATGTTAAAAAGATGTACTGGTGCCAAAATTTGGTTGTCCATTCTTTCTACGAGGTGTACCAATTCATCTCGATGGTGGCATGTAGGGTGTTATTGTTGTGTGCGGAGAGCATAATCATACCCCACACAATATTTAGAGGGTCATGAGTATCCATCAAGACAAACACAGGAAGGAGAATGCATTGTTAACCAAATGGCCGAGATTACTGATATCAGTTTATTCTTAACTCTTTGAAAGAATATGACCCTTCAAACACTATAAATATTAGAAGTTTATTGTGTGCAAAAGGGATTTGTTAAACCACGTTCAATACGATTTGTCCCAACGAATCAGTAGAGGTAATTATATTGTTTTATTAAATTTTAATATAATTTATCCACTCAATAACTAACGAACGAGCTTTGATTTATGCAGGTTATTTTTATCATACGAATTCAGACACCCAATAAATTACAGATATTGTTCAAATTCATAAAGATAGTATTGAGTTACATGCACAATTTTCTATTATAGAGAAAATGCATGCAAGGTACCCCAAACTTTGTTTCTTAAGTTTCAAGATGAAATTTCCTTTTAAAATGGAAAATGTAATATAGTATTTTTTGTTTTTTCGTATTTTTTGATTTCAGTGACTTGTTTGTACACGTTATGATTTTTATGACATGTTCTCTTTTTCACGATTTGTAACTCAGACGAATTTCTTGATTATCTTGAATTATTCAATGAATTTGGCTATCTTTGTCAATTTTGAAATGACTGTCACTGGAGCCCATTTTCTTGTATTCCGAGTTGAAGTTTCCCATATTTAATTTAGCGCTTGAGTTTGTATGTTGATGGTCTTCATAAGCGCTTCATATTTTGTTGTGAACCATCGAGTTTGCATGGTTCGGGGTATGTCCGGACTACATGATTACGTTGTTGTGCCGTAGGCATACCGTACGCTATGCAGTCTGATAGCGTGCGCTAATATGCAGCATTAGCGCACGCTATCGAGATGGTTACCGCATACTAAATGCTTCTTTTGCAACCTCTGAGGCCGTCTGATATTTGGCTTGACACGAACGTGTAGCCCCCGCTCTGTCATCCTCCAGCAGCTTTATCTCGACACCTTATTTTAGTCTTAGCATACGCTGATATGCAGTATTAGCGCATGCTAACGTGGTCGAGATGGAACTCTATGTATTCGAAGCACGTTAGCGCATACTAACGTTAGCAATAGTGCACGCTAAATTTGACCATATATAAATGCACAGACAACTTTTTTTGCACTTTTCTCATTCTTCCAACCCTAAACCAATGTGAGAGCGAGAAAGGGGTGACTTGGAGGCTATTATATTGGTATAATCCTTCTTCATCTATCATCATCCATCGGTTAATAACAAAGATTTATCAACATCGAGTACATTTTTTTCTTTCAAATCAAGGTAAATCTTCCTAGAATTCTATTTTGGAAATTCTGGGAGGTTTTATTAGATTTGTCCGTTCAATCCCTTTTGAAGCTTCAAATCCTTCAGATTATATAGTATCCACTTCATATTAGTATTTCCACGCATTTAATTTATGAATACTTTTGGGTGTTTTTCTATTTGAGATGTTTGAATGATTTCCAACCTTTTTGTGAAGAAGTCGAATTATACAAATCGAGGCGGGACTTCGACGTTTTTCGTATTGTTTCAATTTAGTTTAGACATTAATTATTTATTACGGATCGCTTAAGTCCGTAAGTTTTGGTTCTTGCCCACCGCAAGTGATTTTCTTTCGCTCACTATCTCTCGCAAGAGGGTTTAGGTAAGTCACCAAGCATAGGGGTGTAAACGAGACGAGACAACTCACGAGCTACTCGAGATCGACTTGGCCAACACTGACTCGAGTAAGCTCGACTCGAACTCGAACTCGAACTCGACTCGACATAGAGTCGAGTTGAGCTACCCAATACTCGACTCGATAAGCTCGTGAAATACTCGATTTTTTATATATAATTAGTTTTATAATATAATTTGTAAAATATAATGTAAATAAATTAAATTGTAAAGAAACTATTTGTAAAAAAATTGAGACTCAACAGCTTTTCGATTTCACGTTTTGTTTGTAAATGCATATATAATTAGAATACAAATAGTGACAACTGCTTAAATTAGTAACTAAAATAATACAAATAATAAAGGGACAGCCCACTTATTCCCACATCGGCTAAGAATAATAGTCTCAATCTTATAAATCTCTATATAAATGGTGCTTGGAACTTTGATCGAGCTTGAGTTCGAGCTTTTTCGAGCTTGAGTTCGAGCTTTTCGAGCTTCAAACGAGCTCGAGCTCGAGTTCGAGTTTAGAAAATTGTTACCGAGTTCGAGTCGAGTTTGACTTCAACTACTCGCGAGTTTTCGATATCGAGTTCGAGCCCGAGAAATTGTTATCGAGTTCAAGTCGAGTATACCGATACTCGAGCTCGACTCGCATCATTTACACCCCTAAGTCTAGACATGCGACCAAACAGAGGGTACCAGTGAGCAGCCGTCACTTTCTTAAAGAAGGAGAACTGCATTCATTTATTCGGCAGTTGAATTTTTTTGTCCGACTTTTCTATTTGGAGCCGAATTCTCCAAACTCGTTACTGGGCTATAAACATGACCTTGAGAGGTCCTTGCAAGGATTTTTGCACGCGAAGAGATGCGAGGCTTAGAAATTTCAATTTTTCATATTTCCATTGTTTTCGTAATTATTTCAATTTCTAATTGGGATACTTAGACTAAAGCTTACTTTGCAACTTGAAAAAATGTAGGATTTATTCCTTATTTTAATCATGGGCTACATTTTTTGAAATTAGCAATTGTTTTTTAAGTTAAAATAATCCGAAGATAAAGAAATTAAGTTAGATACTTACTAATTTGTCCTTTTTTAAGGAAGATTCAATCAGAACTGTATATCGTTAATATATCTAATGTACGGTTGCGATCCTCTTAAAGAGACTTCTTCGATAATTTAACCAAGAAGCAAAGTCAAATTCTTATGGGTTTATTAAACCTTGATGCATCTCTCCATCGATTTGCATTGACCTAAGTTCGGTTCCTTAATATATCCATTTAATTGCGTTTTCCTTTTTTTCTTGTTGTTTTGTTTCCTAAGATGTCTTTTCTTTTTTGTTTGTTATTTTGTTTTATAAAATGCATGTTGATTTTCTCGCTGCTTCGCTTCAGACATTTATATATTTTTCCATAATATCAAAGAGAAGTAGAATCAGAGTAGCCCAAGAGAGAGCAGATAATATAAACATGTATTGCGTTCCTGAAAAGTGAAAAGAATGAAAGTGAATAAATTTTTTAATTGTAGATCCAAAGTAGGCCTACCAATAAATTGATTATCATAAACCGATACAGATCTTGTGTTTAAACCCCACGTACTTGAATAACATGAATACAATCATACTCATGTAGTCAACTAAATAAGTATACATTAGTACTCCTGCTTGACAAGATAAATTTTATTGTACTCATATTATATGAGCATTATATTACTCATATAATACGAGCATTTGTACAAAAAATATATCGCCACACGACACATATATTGCGATAATAAAATGATTAATTTGATGTTGTTCTTGAGAATCCTTGTAATGAATTATTGCAAGTGTCAAGAAAATTATGAACATATTAAATTGACTATATAGATGAATCGAGGATGTTGATTCATAATTTAGGACTTCAAAATGAGGATAAGGAGCAAATGTAAAACTCAAGAACAGGTTACGCCTAAGATTTTATTTTATTTTAAAATACGTTTTTTCTCACGCTTTCAGTTGCATTTCACAAGAATTCCATCAACGCTCCATTCCTTAATATTATCGATTGGCTTAGTTACGGGGAAAAGAATCTCAATTAGCTAGCTCAATAGTGTGTTTGTGGGGGTGGGGTGGGGGTGAGGGGGGATCATGCTGCCAAATCAAAGGCAAACACAAAGAAAAGCCCATTATTGAATAAGGGTGTAATGAGCTGAGCTGGCCCGTGAGCTAAGAAGTTCGACAATTCTAGCTCGAGCTATTTGAGTAGGTGTCGAGGTCGAACTCGAGCTCAGTTATACTTGACTCAAAAGGCTCCCGGCCTACCGAGCTTTAGCAAATTTATAATTTTACCCTTAGTATTGTTTCATTTGTTTACATATATACCTTAATTATATAGTAAATAATATTTTCAACAAAAACAAATGACATCCTTAATCTATTTTACTAAAACTATATCTCTCTGGAGTCGAGCCGAGTAGATCTCGAGCTTATCCAGCTTCCAAACGAGTCCAGCTCGAAAAAATACAGCTGGCTCGAGCCCGACCTTCGGACCCCTGTGCAAAAGCAATCAAAGGCATTCATGGGGAGTTTTATGGTCGAGCTCAAGCTCGAGCATGGTCATGCTCGACCCGACGCAGTCCGCTTATACCCCAGAACTGATAGGAACCAGACTCCCAACCCTTTTTCCCAATAACTAAGGCAAATGGGATATGTGATTAGGAATAATACATGTCCAGCACATTTCCTTAATATTTTCCAACTTAGTCCATAGCAACATTCGACCTTATAGACGAACACGTGAGTGGCATCAGGATTTGCTCCAGCTTGCAATAAGAGGTTTATGATTTCTACATTACCACCATACGCAAATTCAACAAGAGGAGCAGCACCCATGGGAGCAGATAAGGTTTCTATGAAATCTAGTCACCAGTTACTACCACATTTTCAATGTGCATATAATAAAACCACACAATCAACTGCTACTATATATGAATCTGGAAACAGATAAAAGGAGTAATATATTTAAAACAAAAAAAGGAAGTTCAATCATCAATCTAACATTACATACTCGGAAGCTATGAAGCAAGAAAGACATCATTAGTTAATTAGTTAAAAGATTTGTACAAAACACCATGGACTATGTTCTGTGGAAAAATGATACGAATTCAGATTTGTCGGGCCCAGTACCAGTCCTATAAGTTTTGTCTAGAAGGCCCAATGAAGGGTAAAATAGGAACAATAGCTATAGTCGTTAGGATTAGAATAAATAGAATAGAAGGAGCATGTTAGGGGGGTGGGGATATATTTGTTATTTGATACGGTTTAGTATCGGCTCCAGCTTGAAGCTGTGAGAGAGGGTTTTCCCTGTAACGATCATTTGATCGTGTTAATCTTCAATCAATTTCATATATTTTCTTCCTTTCTTACACTATTTCACTGAACCCTAATTTCTGTTCTTCATCATCAGTGTTTTTAATTGCCTGTAATAGCGCGCTATGTCGCGTGCTTTTGTGCTAAATTTCCAGAAAACGCGACATAGCGCGTGGCCAGTAGCGTCTATCCCTGTTTTGCGCGCGCTATTTGCTACGCTGGTAGCGAAGGCGCGCGATAGCGCTTAATACCTGCGCTATTTGGGTTTTATCAGAAAACCATAATTTGAAATCTGAAACGGGTTTTATCAGAAAACTGCGCTATTTGGGTTATTAAAAACTTATAACTATTAGGGTTTAGGGACAAACTGTCCAGAGCAAAACTTCAGCAGCAAAAAAAAAAAAACTTACGCAGCAAAAAAAAAAAACTTCTGCAGCAAAAACTTCCGCAGCAAAATGAAATCTTCCGCAGCCAAAAAAAGAGAGTTCCGCAGCACAGCCGACTTCAGGAAAAAGAAAAGAGAGTTCCGCAGCAAAGCATACATCCCAACCGGCTCCCCATTTGACAGTTAAGTACTCTTTTCTAAATTCTAATGTCTTCCTCCTGCTCAAGATATTGCTTGGAAGTATGCTTCTTAAAATGAAGGGGATAAGTATATTATGTGTAAGTTTTGTAATCACAAATCAAATGGGGGTATTACCCGTATCAAAGAGCACTTGGCTCAAACACACAAAGGTGTTTCACCTTGCCCAAGTGTTCCAGATAATGTTAAGAAAGAAATTGGTGAATGTATTGAAAAGGCCAGGGTTTCAAATTGGTGAGGGTCCAGCAGGTAGGAGTATGCTTTATGTCGGGGCTGGTAGTAACACTCAATCTTCAAGCACAATGGATAAGTTTGTTAGCTCTACACCTAGGCAAACTACCATCAATTCTGCATTCAAGAAAGAATTGAAACTGAAGTCGAAAAGTTGGTCGATTTATTTTTTCTGCCGCAATTTCATTTAATGTTGTGAATGATCCTTATTGGTTGCCTATGGTAGATGGTATTGCTGAATATGGTAGAGGGTTTAAGCCGCCTTCTATGCATGAATTAAGAACTTGGGTACTTAAGGCCGAGGTTGATGATATCACCCTTATTTACGAAGGATACAAAAAGGTGTGGAAATTGCACGGGTGCACTATTATGTCGGATGGATGGACGGATGGGAAGACTAGGTTTTTGATGATTTTTTTAGTAAATAGTCGCGCCAGCACGTCCTTTTTAAAATCTATTGATGCTTCCGCTTCAATTAAAAATGGTGATTTGATTTATAAATATCTTGATGAAGTTATAAATGAGATAAGAGAGGAGAATGTGATCCAAATTGTCACGGATAATGCTTCAAATTGCGTAGGGCAGGGAAAAAAATTATGGAGACTAGAACGGCAATATGGTGGACACCTTGTGCGGCTCATTGCATCGATCTAATGTTAGAAGATATTGCAAAGTTGAAAATATTTTCGAATACTATTGAAAATGCTAAGAGAGTTTTGAAGTTCATTTACGGGCATGGAACTATTATTTCATTGATGAGGGTGCATACAAAAGATAGGGAACTTCTCTGTCCCGCGGTAACTCGTTTTGCCACTGCCTTTCTCACACTTCAAAGTATGTACAAGCAAAAAAGAGCACTTGAAATTATGTTCGCTTCCGAAGAATGGGTTAGGTCCCCTCAAGCGCAAAAAGTAGAAGAGAAAGTAGTTAAAAGAATTGTAATTAATGACCCTAATTTTTGGCCACACGTAGCATTTTGTGTTAAGAGTGTTGTCCCTCTTGTTAGTGTGTTAAGGGAAGTTGATTCGGAGGAGAAACGGCCATGGGATATATATATATATGAGTTTATGGATAAGGCAAAGGAAACCATCAAATTTAATTGTGGGCGTTTCAAAGAAAGTATATGCCCATTTAGAGGAAAATAGATGCTCGATGGACTCCACAACTTCATCATCCTCTACATGCGGCTGGGTATTATCTGAATCCGCAATTGCGTTATGAAGACAGGTTTTCAAACTGTGATGAAGTTAGAGATGGGCTCCACACTTGTATGGATAAAATGTTATCTCCTGATGATCGTCTTAAAGTTGATCTTCAACTTGACTTATATAATAAAGTTGAAGGTGAATTTGGAAGTCTAATGGCAAAGAGGTCTAGAATGTTGCGGGGTCCACGTATATTTTTCTAACATATTATATATTGTCTTTTTCTTTGTATATTCAATTATATTATTCAAGACTTACATGTTTTATCTATTTTTTATAAATTCAATGATATTATTTTTTCAGCAAAATGGTGGGAACGATTTGGACATAAGACACCCTAGCTTTCTGGTTTTGCTATTCGAGTGTTAAGTCCTTACAGACCGCTTCGGGTGTGTGAAAGGAACTGGAGTACTTTTGAATACTCTTTAATTGTAATTTGACTTCTTTGTAATTCGAGATACATACAAAAAAGAGGAATAAGCTTGAACATCAAAGATTGAATGATTTGGTTTTTGTAAAGTATAACTTCAAGCTAAGGGAGAGAAGTATTAGAAGGAGAGATAAAATTGATCCGATCGTAGTAGATGAGATTGATTCAGATGATGAGGGGATGAGGTGGAATGTGGATCCGGGCCTTCCCGAGGGTAAGCGTTGGCTTGAAAATGATGAGTTATTCTCGAGATCCTATTACGACCGTACACCCGATCCATTTGATAGTCTCTTGAATTAATCTAATCGAATAGAAGAAGATATTGATAGAGACGTTGAGGATATGTTTATGCCTTCAAGTAAGAGAGTTGGTGAAAGGCTCAAGTGAGAATAGGTCGATATTTTTATTCGGTTCTCACTTGGCAGACGGCCTATCACTTATTACATCTCATTTCATATATAATAGGTCGTGTGGCAAGGAGAAGCAAGTGAGAGTCGGACTTGTTGATGAAGATGTGGAGATCAAGAGCTTGTTGGCGTAGACCCACAAATCTTTGACAAAGGCAACTTTTCCCGAAATACAAACTCTCTGATGATGATGATAGTGATATCATATCGATGAGAACGACTACTATTAGAAATTAGAATTTTTAAGTGTTTCTAAAATTGAATATTTTCATATTACGGCTTATTTAAGTTTGTTATTTCGATTATTATAATTGTTCTAAGTTGTTTTGTTTATTTGAAATTATTTTATGGCTATTTTACTGATTATTTACCTATCGATCTTACACAAGAATAATTATTTTATTTTTTCACTTAATAATGTACAAGAACAAGGTGCATTTAATGGTTTATTGTTCTTGGATGTCGTGTGATGTAATTTTACTTATAATAAGGATCAAAGGGTGTATACTTGGATGTAGTGTGATGTAATTTTACTTATAATAAGGATCAAAGGGTGTATACTACATTCTATAGCGTAGCTACAAATATATATGTTATGTGACGGATATATCACTATTTGATAGTCGAGGGCATCGCACGCTTAGTAAGCCATCGATGTCACCATTAGGAGTATTAGAGTTTTTTTCTTTCTATTATTGTTCATGTAGCCCAATTTAAGTTCACATAGCTCAACTTTCATGTTATGGCTACATGAAATGAAATCGGGTTACATGAACAATAATAGAAAGAAAAAAACTTTAATACTCCCTAATGGTGACATCAGTGGCTTACTAAACGCAATGCCCTCCAACTATCAAATAGTGATATATGCATCACATAACATATATATATGTAGATCTGCTATAGAATGTAGAACTATCCGGCAGCCAACCCGCATAAATCGGGAGAACCAAAAGGAAAAATTAACATGGTGTTGTTTTGACAATATACGAACTTATAAGATACTCCCTTTCGATCCTTATTATAAGTAAAATTACATCACACGACATCCAAGAACAATAAAACTATTAAATGCACCTTGTTCTCGTACAATAACCATCCGAACTATAATGATGAGAAATAAAAATAAGAATAACATGAAAGTTGAGCTAAATGTAAATCGCCGCATTTATGAACAATAATAAAAACTCTAATGTAACTCATCATTATCCCTAACTAACTTAATTTTCTCCCGTAGTTCTTTCTCATTCATTCATCTTTACGAAGTTTGGAAAAGCATTCTTAATGAAAAGTCGAGTTTTCACGATACCACTTTTTGGGAGAAGTGGTCGGAGTTTAAAATGATGGTTGATCATGTTACGAGAAAAACGTAATGTATCAACCATGTTGTTGCCGCATTTCCTACGCCTCGCATGTGCGCTAGGATAATCGGATGACCATATTCGCTTTTAGACCATGATGCATTTATCGCGAATCTTTAAAATGTATGTCCATAGTCCGAAATTTCTCCGTCTCGCATGTGTGCTAGGAGATCGCCGAGATCCTTGAGAAACAATACTTGTTTCGCATCAATACATAATGACTCTCAACCTCCTCTCGTAGTTGTTCATTGAGAAACACGAACAATGTTATTGTGGTAGTCGCCCTGAGCAAGATGTTCCAGTGGTGCTCGATGTACTAAAGACGAAAACATCGTGTTCTCAATGACTATCACAAAATTGTGTTCGTGTTCATGCGATCAATATTCGTTAGTTGTTCATTGAGAAACACGAACAATGTTATTGTGGTAGTCGTTCGGAGCAAGATGTTCTAGGGTGCTCTGATGTACTATCACTAAAACATCGTGTTCTAAATGACTATCACAAAGAATAAGTATTGTTTCTAAATGACTAGGCCCACTGCAGAGGAGGTTGAGAGTCATATTATGTATTGGTGTGCTGAGAAACAAGTATTGTTTGTCAAGGATATAAGCGATCTCCTCGCAGAGAGTCAAGGGAGGAATTCCAGACTATGGACAGATATTTTACAGATCCGGCAAGCAGTCGTCTACGTAGGAAGTACGGCAACGACATGGTTGATCTGTTATGTTTTTCTCGTAACATGATCAACCATCATTTTAAACTCCCGACCACTTCTCCGAAAAGTGGTATCGTGAAAACTCCAACTTTTCATTAAGAATGCTTTTCCAAACTTCGTAAATAAGAATGAAAGAGAAAAAAATACGGGAGAAAATTTAGTTAGGGATAATGATGAGTTCTATTAGAAGGGTTTTTCTATTATTGTTCATGCAGCCCAATTTCAGTTTAGCTCAACTTTCATGTTACTATTTTTATTTCTCATCATTATAGTTCAGATGGTTATTGTACAAGAACAAGGTGCATTTAATGGTTTTATTGTTCTTGGATGTCGTGTGATGTAATTTTACTTATAATAAGGATCAAAGAGAGTATACTATAAGTTCGTATATTGTCAAAACAACAGCATATTAATTTTTTCTTCTTGGTTCTCCCAATTTATGCAAGTTGGCTGCCCCGGAGAGTTCTACATTCAATAGCAGAGCTACAGATATATATGTTATGTGATGCATATATCACTATTTGATAGTTGGAGGGCATTGCACGTTTAGTAAGCGACCTTATGTCACCATTAGGGAGTATTAGAGTTTTTTTTTCTTTCTATTATTGTTCATGTAGCCCAATTTCAGTTCACATAGCTCAACTTTCATGTTACTATTTTTATTTCTCATCTCTACCAACTTCATTATAGTGGCGTAACTTTTTAAATGCTTAATCTGGTTATTAGGGATATTCTGAGCGGTGTTAGATTTTTGCATCGCCGAAATATTACCTTGCTCATTCTTAGTCCGGAGAATATCCTGATCGTGCAAAGATATTCTTCTGCACGCTAAGATTTCAACGATTGAGATCGTTAAAAACAGCAAAAGGACATGTATAAGTGTTACATATATACCCCTTATTTATTTTACTAATTTGGATTGATCTTGTTTTTTGACCAACTAACTCCATCTTTCCATTTTGAAAGAGACAAAATTGAAATGGGATTCCAGGACAAGGCAGCTTTGGACATCGTCGTATATGGCTTTATACAGAGACCAGAGAAAGTCTTGTATATAGAACTTTTCGATTTTTTGCAGGATAATATAGAAGTTTCTTGTATTTTCTTGCCTTTGTTGTATGGTGTGAGGGAGTACATATAAAGAAGAAGTTTTTGTGTAGCTGAGAGAGAGGCAGGGAGAAAGTGGGAAATGTAGATTTGTGGGAAAGAAGGGAACGTGTGACTGTTTATATAGTATTAATTTGGTGGTACTATAAAGACTAACTGATGTCTAGGCAGGGTGATTGGGGAGTGCTCTGTGGTAACTTTATGTTGGCTAAAAAGCATTCTATGATTAATCCTGACATTTTCTCAATTAAAACATCGGTGTTTTTTGGTCGTCGTAGTGTGCACCGAAAAAGACCATCTTACCCCTCCTCTCTCCATTCTCTTTTTTTGTATGGAATTTAATAATACTTTATAATAATATCAAAAAATGTTCAAAAAACAAATTTTAAAACATACCATTAGAATATTGAATTAAATTAAATAGACTACTTATCCAACCAAAAAAATAAAGAACTTTCTGCAGGAATCTCCAAAGAACCTCCAACCGACCAGTTTTTTTTCATTTTTATTTTTTTTCTTTTTTCTTACGCCAGGCAGCGAGAGCCGACGGACCTCCGGGGACCGGCTATTTCTCTTTCTTTCTTTCTTTTTTTCTTACGCCGGGTCACCAGCTTGATTTCCAACGGACCTCCGGTGACTGGCCATTTTTTTACGCCACGCCGCCGGCAAGCATTCAGGCGAGGCTTTCTTTTGGCGGCAGGCCATTTTTTTTAAGGTCAAGCATTCTATGATTAATCCTGAGTTGTCGGCATTTTCTCAATTAAAACATCGGTGTTTTTTAGTCGTCATAGTGTGCACCGAAAAAGACCATTTTACCCCTCCTCTCTCCATTCTCTTTTTTTGTATGGAATTTAATAATACTTTATAATAATATCAAAAAATGTTCAAAAAACAAATTTTAAAACATACTATTAGAATATTGAATTAAATTAAATAGACTACTTATCCAACCAAAAAAATAAAGAACTTTCTGCAGGAATCTCCAAAGAACCTCCAACCGACCAGTTTTTTTTCATTTTTATATTTTTTCTTTTTTCTTACGCCAGGCAGCGAGAGCCGACGGATCTCCGGGGACCGGCTATTTCTCTTTCTTTCTTTCTTTTTTTCTTACGCCGGGTCACCAGCTTGAATTTCCAACGGACCTTCGGTGACTGGCCATTTTTTTACGCCACGCCGCCGGCAAGCATTCAGGCGAAGCTTTCTTTTGGCGGCCGGCCATATTTTTTTTAAGGTCAAGCCTGCCGGCTTACTTTCTGGCGGTTCTTAATTTTTTTTTTTTCTACGGTAAACCCGTCGACTACCGATAAAAGTTTGGGAATAAAAAAAAATTTCTTACAAGTAATCTCATAATTCAATTATATCACTATAATACAAAGGATAGTGGTGTTTCTTGTGATAGAGTGGCACCTCAAAAGATTATTCTATTAGAATATTAAATTAAATAAAAAACAACTATTTTTTTAAAAAAATATGAGATCTCCGTCGGACATCCGCCCGACCAGCTTTTCCGGCAGGGCCGTCGCCATCAGCCCTCATGCAACCGGCCTCTTTTTTTCTTTTCTTTTTTTTACGTAAGGCTGTCGGCTGCTTTCCGACGGGCCGTCGCCGGCGCCTGCTTTCCGACGGCTGGCCTTTTTTTCTTTTTCTTCTTACACAAGGTCGCCGACCTGCTTTCTTATGGGCCACCGCCGGCTTCCGGCGTACCTCAAATTACTAGCAATTCTTTTTTTTTACTTCAGGCCCCCGGTCGTTCATTTTTCTTTTAACGTCAAGCCGCCAGCCTGTTTTCTGCTGGCGGCTGGCCAATTTTTTTGCTACTTAATAATAATATCAAAAAATATTCAGCAACTGTAAATTTTAAAAAAATAATCATAGAATATTAAATAGGGCCAATTAATTTTCAGAACTTTTTTATACAGAAATCTTCGACAAACCTTCTACCAACCAGTTTTTCCAACAGGGGCGCTGGTCGCCGGCATACCTACGGCGGCTGGCGGTTTCAAGTCTATCGAAAAGGGGTTTCCAATTAATAAATCCATCATTTGCCAAGGAATTATTATTATTATTAGGTTTAAACAATTTACAACAAAAACAATACACTTTATCTACTTTTTTATTAGGTTTAAATCCGATCACGAGTCTGTCCATTATTTAGTTTATTAGTATAAGCCCCATATGAAAAATGTCTAGATAAACTATCTTTCGGAAACACAAGATTTAGTTCTCTAATTGGCCCTTTTTCGAATAAAAGTTCTCTTAATTTATTGTCAAGCATATCCCAATTACTTGGATCATATATATCTAAAGGGGGAACAAATTGATGTTCATTCTCATTAATAACACTATCATTATCATTAGTGATATTTTCGTTCTCATTGGTAGTATTTTCATTCTCATTAGTGATATTTTCATTCTCATTAGTGACAATATAAGTCTCATTCATGTCATTTTCATTCTGATTGATACTATTAGCATTAGAAGTACCTACTTTTTTCATAAATTTATCCATAGATCCTTTTTGAGATAGTATTAGTTGTTCAATTTTCTATTTTTTTTTTTTTACTTTTTTCACTACGAGATAAATGTTTTCTAGGCAACATGTTATTATTCTATCTAGACTTAAATAAAATTACAATAATGAGAAAAAACAAGTAAAGAAACGAAAACACCTGATTTTAACTTGTTTTGTAAATTGTAATCTCTTTTCCTTTTGAAGAGTTGAAGTTTTCAACTTCCAAGCTCCAACAACAACCAACAAGTCAACAATTTTCAGAAGGAGCAAACAGAAACAAAAATTCAGATGTCACTTGGACAATTTCAGAAATCAAAATCAGAAATCAGAAATTCAGCATTCACTTCGACAATTTCAGAAATCAGAATTCAAAAACAGAAATCAGATTCCACACAATTTCAGAAAGCAAAATCAGAATTTCAGCATTCACTTAGACCATTTCAGAAATCAGAATTCACTTCAGAAAAGAATTAGACAATTTCAGACAAATTCAGAAACAAAAATTCAGAACTCACATAGACAATTTCAGAACTCGCTGAGTCGCTTCAGCAGCCCTTCACCTTCACGAGTTCACTCTTCAGAAATCAGAAAGTTCAGAAATTTTAGAACTTAGAATCAGAAATCATTGAAGCAATTTCAGAATTAGCAAATAGCGATTGAGGAATTTCAGAAGCAGAAATCTGAAAACCGAAAATCTGATTCTTTGAGAGATGAGACCGAACTTTGAAGCAAATAGTTAATTCAAAAATTTCAGACGCACGGTTCTTAAAATCTGTAGCAAATCGTAAAATCAAATCGGTACTTACTTTTCGGTTCTTCCGTTCTTCAATCTTGTTACCGTTGGGCGTAACAAATGCTGGCGATTGGCGTGGTGAGAGGCGCGATTTGGGGTGCCATCAATTCCCTGAAGAATCGCTGTCTGCAAATGGGCCCTAAGAATTGGGTGGCCCTGAACCATCGCACAAACCTGGATGAGAAAAAAAGATATGCATTGATTAGCCAAAAAAGAAAATGCTAGTTTTGCAGGAATTCCTGTTTTTATGCAGAGAGAGAGATAGGACTCTGACAAAACAATAAAACCATTAAATGCACCGTGTTCTTGTACAATTACTATTAAATTTAACCAACTTCTAGAAAAATATAACCATTAAATGCACCTTGTTCTTGTACAATTACTATTAAATTTAACCAACTTCTAGAAAAATATACTACTAACTATCAAAATAATTGTAGTAATTTTTTTCAAGTATATAACTAAAAAAATTGAATATTCTCTCATCCCAACAAAACAATCCATTATACCCCAACATCTTAAATTATACAATTTCAAGGGAGCAAGATCATATAATAAGCAAGCGAAATCACATTAATAAAAAAGCTACCTGTCTCCGATGCGTGGTTGGAGAAGTCGAGACATAAGATGGCTTGCACCTTGTATGTCACCATACTACCTAATGGTGACATCTGACTAAACGTGCAGGGCCCTCCAACTATCAAATAGTGATATATGTATATATCCCATTATGTAAAACTCTCCGGTGGCAGCCAACCTGCATAAATTGGGAGATTCAAAAAGAAAAAAAATAACATGATGTTTTGACAATATACGAATTTATAATATACTCCCTCTGATCTTATTATAAGTTCTTTTTTTTTAAACAGCCATATGTATATAAAAATCGAAAACCCTAGCAAAACACTAGAGCAAGGAAAAATCTGCCTAATATTTAAAGGGTATTGCAAACAAGAAACCTGCTTTCTAAAGTGTCAATAATCTCATCTTTCCTGTTTTTCTTCCTCTGATAAACCATGTCGTTCGTGAATCTCCATAAGTACCAAATTGTAGTACACACCACTGCATCTATAACACTTTTCTTTTTGACATTGACGGACAACATATCAATGGCAAGGAAAAGTGATCTAATCTAAACAAAATCTAGCATTAAAAACATCTACCCATTTGAAAATCGCATTCCATGTCCTAGCCGCCACCTCGCACGTGAGAAACAAGTGATCAAGCTGCTCTACCTCCAAATCACAAATCAGACATAAGATAGAAGGCACATCTAACCCACGATCAATATCAAGGAGATTTAGTTAAAAGTATAAAAGTACCTTTAAAAACATTAATTTCCTACTTTACACTTATTAATAATGATAACATTCTCTCTCCAAAAAATTTTATTTTTATGGATATGGAGTAAATTAAGGGATATTTTTGTAAATGGTTCTCAATAATTACAAACAACTTGATAAAGAGACTTATATGTTGGACTATTTTAATTACCTCAATTGAAACTTATGATAAGGACGGAGGGAGTAATGATGTATCAATTTCATAATTTATTTAATGAAGAAAATATTTTACATATCTTTTAATTATGCCATATATAGTACAATGTCTATACGTCACTGGTTCCCTTCTTTCCCATAAGTATACATTTATTTTTGTCCCCCCCCCCTCTCTCTCTACACAAGAAATTCTTCTTTGAAAGTACTCCGTCACACCATACAATAAAGGCAAGAAAATACAAGAAACTTATATATTTTGGTGCAAAAAACGAAAAGTTCTATATACAAGTCTTTTTCTGGTCTCTATATCACGCCATATTCGACGTTGTCCCAAGTGGCCTTGTCCTAGAATCCCATTTCAACGTTCTCTTTCAAAGTGGAAATATGGAGTTAATTTCTTGGTCAACAAAACAAGATCACCCAAAGTAGTAAAAGAAATAAGAGGTATATATGTATATATTTATATGATCCTATGTGTGTAGACTTTTCATGACCTGAAACAATTTTTTTCATTTTCTTTGAATCTGTGAAAAAAACATTGGAGTTTGCTATGTGAAAACCATTTTTTCTCTCCTTTTTCATATTTTTCTTAGCATGGCATATCCACCACAAACATCATTGGCGTTGGAAAACTCAGACGGTGGTTCACAAGGGAATCTACAATAGATTTAGACATACTACAATTAAAAGAATATGCTACATTGTGATATATATAATTCTATATTATATTTAAATATATATTTCGTATTTAGTTGTATTATGCTCCGATACTTTCAATACAACATATAATATTTGCAATAACATATGCAATATATATTTAAATATTTAATACCTCATTATTCTCGGTCGTGGATAAGTTATGTTTGACCAACTCGGTCGATTATACAAACAAAGCTCCATGAAGCACTCAATGAACACGATGTTTTAGTGATAGTACATCGAGCACTGGAACAATTGACAAATATTGATCGCATAAACACGAACAATATTTTTGTGATAGTCATTTAGAACACGATGTTTTAGTGATAGTACATCGAGCACCTGGAACATATTGCTCGACGACTACCACAATAACATTGTTCGTGTTCATACAATCAATATTTGTCACTCGCTCATTGAGTGCTCCATGGAACTTTGTACGTATAATCCGACTTAGTTGGTCAAACATAACTTATCCACAAATGCTAAGCCGAGAATAATGAGGTATTATATATTTAAATATTATACTATATATATTATTGCAAATTACATGATGTGATGAAAGTATCTAATATAATAGAACTAGATACAAAAATGTATATTTATATATATTTATATATAATATATAGAGTTATATATATCACGACGTTAGCAAGATGCACCCGTCTGAATCCATTATAGATTCCCTTGTGAACCACCGTTCTCGAGTTTCACACCAATGTGACTTGTGGTGGATATGCAGTGCTAAGAAAAATATGAAAAAAGAAGAGAGAAAACTGATTTTGAGCAAACTCTAATATTTTTTTCAAAGTTTGTTACTGATTCATGAAGAGTCTACATAGACATTGTATGAATTTGGTGGTACTGTAAAGACTAATCGATGTCCGTGGCATGGGAGTGCTCTGTGGTAACTTTATGTTGGTGAAAAGCATTCTATGAATAATCATGAGTTTCACACTTTTTCTAATTACAACATCATCGGTTTTATTAAAAAAAAGGAATCTCTCTAAACATCACAAAAAGCAAAAGGCTCAGACTTGTTTACAAGTCTCTTTTGGCGAAAATACCCTCCACAAATATTACTCCTTCAATTTGACGACAGATGTTAAGTTTAAAGTTAATGAAGGATGTTAAATGACTATATGAAACTTGCTTATTACAAATTTCGTCCTATTCTAAGTCTTCTTTGGTGAATGTGTGAATCTTCTATATTTATAATATAAAGGACAACGGTATTATTTTGTTGTCATAGTATGCACTATAAAAACCAGTTTACCCCTTTTTCTTCATTCTTTCTTTTTGTATTGGATTTAATAATATTTAATAACAATATCAAAAAATGTTCAACAACAAATTTTAAAACATACTTTTAAAATATTAAATTAAATTAAAAAGACAACTACTTATCCAACATAAAAAAAAAAAATCTGCTGCAATCTCCAATGGGCCTCCAACCGACCAATTTTTTAACTTTTTATTTTTTTTCTTTTTTTTACGCCAGGCCGCCGGCGGACCTCCAGCGACCGGCCATTTCTCTTTTTCTTTTCTTTTTTTATGCCAGGTCTCCCAAACATAGACTTTGCAGACTTTGAGCTATAGAAAAGGGGGAGTCTTTTTAGCATCTTCACCGACTCCCAAACATAGAGACTTTGCAGATTTTTCTTTCTAAAATTGATAATAACTAAAAATGCAATATATTCTCGGTAATTAAAGTGTATATAACTTGCTTAATAATTGAAATATTTCCCTTCAGTTGACAAAAGCTGACAAAGATTACGGATTTCTCATAAATAAAGATATTTGAGGGATCTACTTATGAACAGTGTTCACAAAATCGGCGAGTCAAACACATTGAAAGAGAAACATAGGGAGGCGGCTCGAGTTTTCATGAGGAAGAAGAATAAAAAACGAAGAGAAGAAGCAACAGCAAAATAGAAAGATTGCGGCTGTTAGGTCTCCTATAAAGGGCAGCCCGGTGCACGAAGCGTCCCCGCAAGGCGAGGGTCGCCGGGGAAGGGTCCTACCACAAGGGTGTATACGGGCAAGCCTTCCCTTGCCAATTAAATTGGCAAGAGTCCGCTCCTAGGACTCGAACCCGTGACCACCGGTCACACGGCAACAGGTCTCCAATATTTTAAATTATTTCATTTGACTCCGTTTAAGTTTTATAATTTATAAAAACACCCCCATGTTTTTGTTGTTAGTGGATGTTGGAAAACTAATGTCGAAATGTCTCCTTTATTAAGGTTTCCTCATCATATACCCCTATTTTATATGAAGATTTCGACTTTTCAGGGATATTATAAACTTTTTTTGTCGTTTGGCAATCAACTGACTCATTGAGTAAATTAAGGTTTTCTCTAGGCTTCATTGTGAATACAAAAGTTATCAAATTTCATTTAAGGTCATATCCAATTGCTTGAAATACTGATCCCATAATTGATTAACTGCATACTTTGGCATTTGCGGAGACGATTCCAAAGCCCAAGATTTTTCCCAAATGTAATATTCCTTCTAAATGTCTTGCATTTTGGTTCGCGAAAAATCACCTTTTCATAAAAAAAATCGAATTTTATTTATTTCAATTTATAAAAAGAGTATCAAATATTGATTAGAGTATTAGACTTATTTTTTGTTATTGTGAACACAGTAAATATTTTTCCGGTTAGTCTTCCTGGTGAGATGACTTCGGTTGACTCATTACCCCTACAATTGACCTCGTATTGTTATGTGAGCGATCCTAATTTTACAAGGGTGTTTCACGTTCAACAGTGTGCATATGATATTGTGGAAAAATATGAGGTAGTTAAAACACATGAACATCCCCAAACAAAACAAATGTAGATGTTAACTTACATTAGCACCACGCTCAAGTAGAAATTTGACAACATCTTCCGGGGTCTTGTGTGCAGCAGATGAAAGTGGAGCACCTCGTATGGCAGCATTTCGTAAATCAACACTTACACCCTTCTTGAGTAAGAATTTCATTACCTCGAAATCTCCTGCAATCAAAAATGTGCAACCATCAAAATTTGAAATATTAAAACCGAATGTATATATATATATATAGGGGCGCGTTCTATGCAGTACCAATATTAGATGCAGTACTTTACAGTACTAATTTATGCATGAGTTTTGTACTAATTATGCATGAAATATATGCATTTCGTGCATCAAAGCATTAAAATATGCAATATATTTGATGCATATAATCTAATATTTTAATGCATCGATATTTTGATGCATATATTGCTTATTTTAATGCATTGAAATTTTGATGCACGATATATATATATATACAAACACACACACAAACTAAAGAAATACACCACAGTGATCGTCAAGGCGCACAATTGGCATTAGTAATCAACAAATCAGGGGAAATTTGAATCAACAAGTGTAATATGATGTGTGCATTTCATGCCTAGCGGAACACTAGAACAAGAGAAATTGGAATAGGTTTTCTCGAGGCTAAGATGCACCAAGGTCTTGATTCCGGCGAAAAGCCTGACAATCCAAAAGCCAAATGAAACTTAGAGATGCAAAAACTATTTGAACAATGTTTTACAGCTAGGAGAAGAAAGAACTGAATGTCAATGATGGAACTACAGGATTCAATATAAAAAGAAGAAAAGAGCACAAAGCCCACCATGAAATGACCACATATAAGAATTCACAATTCACATTCTTAGTAGTGGGACTTAAGCTAACACAGGTTTGACTCTTTTCCCCCCACTTGTATCTATCTCGTGAATGCTAATGTCTATAATGTATATGCACTAGGAAAAATAGTGGAGAAGAAAACATCACACCATTCTCTGCGGCAAAATGCAGAGCATGAATAGCAGCTCCATGCTCGAAAAGGTATTTAGATGGGGTTGTATGTCCTTTCATAACAGCAACAGAAAGATGGGTAAAGCCTGCAAATTTACATGAACTTAGAAACAAACTAAACGGCATAATAGCAAGTAAGCTAATAAATAACTAACCAAGGTAATCTTTCGCATTGACATCAAGTTTCAACCCCTCCACCAAGTACTTGCATGCATCCGCCAGGCCAGCATCCGCAGCAACATGAAGGGCCCCTCTGTTGAGACGAACCTTCAGATCGGCCAATTCTAATTTTTTGGGGCATGAGAAAAACAATTGCGAATGGCTATCAAATTATACCAAAAAATCAGAAGAAATCAAATGAAGAATCTTTCAAGAGAGGGAAAAACAATCCAAACCCTTGAAGCGATTTTCATTTCCAATCCACTGAACAGGAAAGACCCTCAAGGGAATTAATCTCTTACATGGGAAAAAGATTTGAATTAATCTAAATTTGGTTCTTGTCAGACCAGATTCAAATTTCATCTTAGGTTCAAATTGCCCAGGAATTATATTAAAAAAAATTCCCTGTATAAGTATATAAAATTTTAATCTTATGCAAAATAATGATGACATGAACTAATATTTTTAATGATGAGTTTGGATAAGAAGCAAGACAAGAATGGTATATATATATGAGGAAACTTCAAAGATTTTCAAGAATTTGTATATTTCACGAATTTCAATTAATGTATAGTTTTTTTAGTTATGCTCATTTAAATTTCTTTCACTAAATTAAAATACTAATAGGGAGAATCAATATCAAATTGTAGAGGAGAAGATGATTGTTTTGCAACTTGAAGTTCTTGATTTCGTTATGAAATAGATGAGATATTCTAATTTTAATTCATCACAAGCTTCAACAATGGTGGAAATGCTATGAAGAAGAAGATGATAACAAAAAGAGTGAAGTGCCCTTCAAAATATTAACAGATACACACGTAAAAAAGTTAGAAGTATAGTATAACAAGTGGTAGTTTCTGAAAGTCAGTATTGCAAGTGGTCTGACAGCCAAACTACGAGTACACAAAGTGCACTCTACTCAAATAAAAATAGCAACATGAAAGTTGAGCTATGTGAACTAAAATTGGGCTACATGAACAATAATAGAAAGAAAAAAAAAAACTCTAATACTCCCTAATGGTGACATCGGGGGGCTTACTAAACGTGCAATGCCCTCCAACTATCAAATATTGATATATGCATCACATAACATATATATTTGAAGCTCTGCTATAGAATGTAGAACTCTCCGGGGCAGCCAACCTCCATAAATTGGGAGAACCAAAAAGAAAAAATTAACATGGTGTTGTTTTGACAATATACGAACTTATAGTATACTCCTGTTGATCCTTCTTGTAAGTAAAATTACATCACGCGACATTCAAGAACAATAAAACCATTAAATGCACTTTGTTCTTGTACAATTACCATCGGAACTATAATGATGAGAAATAAAAATAGTAACATGAAAGTTGAGCTAAACAGAAATTGGGCTGCATGAACAATAATAAAAAAAACTATAATGGAACTCATCATTATCCCTAACTTAATTTTCTCCCGTAGTTCTCTCTCTTCATTCATCTTTACGGAGTATGGAAAATCATTCTTAATGAAAAGTTGGAGTTTTCACGATACCACTTTTTGGGAGAAGTGGTCGGGAGTTTAAAATGATGGTTGATCATGTTACGAAAAATGTAAAAGATCAACCATGTCGTTGCCGTACTTCGTACGTCCTTACATGTGCACTAGGATAATTGGATCGACCATATTCGTCCATAGACCATGGCAGGCGACTGCTTGCCGGGATTGTAAAATGTATGTCCATAGTCTGGAATTCCTCCCTTGACTCTCTGCGAGGAGATCGCTGATATCATTGAGAAACAATACTTGTTTCTCAGCAAACCAATACATAATATGACTCTCAACCCCGCTGCAGTGGACCTAGTCATTTAGAACACGATGTTGTTCGTGTTTATGCAATCAATATTCGTTAGTTGTTCATTGAGAAACACGAACAATGTTATTGTGGTAGTCGTCTGGAGCAAGATGTTCCAGGGTGCTCTGATGTACTAACACGAAAACATCGTGTTCTAAATGACTATCACAAAAATATTGTTCGTGTACATTGAGAAACACGAACAATGTTATTGTGATAGTCGTCAGGAGCAAGATGTTCTAGGGTGCGCTGATGTACTAGCACGAAAACATCCTGTTTTAAATGACTATCACAAAGAATAAGTATTGTTCTAAATAACTAGGCTCACTGCAGAGGAGGTTGAGATTCATATTATGTATTGGTCTGCTAAGAAACAAATATTGTTTCTCAAGGATATCAGCGATCTCCTCGCAGAGAGTCAAGGGAGGAATTCCAGACTATGGACAGACATTTTACAGATCCGGCAAGCAGTCGTCTGCCATGGTCTACGGACGAATATGGTCGATCCAATTATCCAAGCGCATATGCAAGGACGCAGGAAGTATGGCAACGACATGGTTGATCTGTTACGTTTTTTTCGTAACATAATCAACCATCATTTTAAACTCCCGACCACTTCTCCCAAAAAGTGGTATCGTGAAAACTCGAACTTTTCATTAAGAATGTTTTTCCAAACTTCGTAAAGATGAATGAAAAAGAAAGAACTATGGGAAAAAATTAAATTAGTAGGGGATAATAATGAGTTCTATTAGAGTTTTTTTATTATTGCTCATGAAACCCAACTTTCATGTTACTATTTTTATTTTTCATCATTATAGTTCAGATGGTTATTGTACAAGAACAAGATGCATTTAATGGTTTTATTGTTCTTGGATGTCGTGTGATGTAATTTTACTTATAATAAGGATCAAAGGATGTATACTATAAGTTCGTATATTGTCAAAACAAATCATGTTAATTTTTTCTTTTTGGTTGTCCCAATTTATGCAGGTTGGCTGCCCCGGAGAGTTCTACATTCTATAGCAGAGCTACAGATATATATGTTATGTGATGCATATATCACTATTTGATAGTTGTAGTGCATTGCACGTTTAGTAAGCCACCTGATGTCACCATTATGGAGTATTAGAGTTTTTTTTTCTTTCTATTATTGTTCATGTAGCCCAATTTCAGTTCACATACCTCAACTTTCATGTTACTATTTTTATTTGTCATCTAGACCAACTTCATTATAGTGGCATAACTTTTTAAATGCTTAATCTGGTTATTAGGGATATTCTGAGCGGTGTTAGATTCAGCATTATTAGGGATTAAGATGTGAATTAATCTCTTACATGGAAAAAAGATTTGAATTAATCTCAATTTGGTTCTTGTCAAACCAGTTTCAAATTTCATCTTAGGTTCAAATTGCCCAGGAATTATATTAAAAAAAATTCATCTTAGATAAGTATATTAAATTTTAATCTTATGCAAAATAATGATGACATGAACTAATATTTTTAATGATGAGTTTGGACAAGAAGCAAGACAAGAATGGTATATATATGAGGAAACTTCGAAGCAATACTATAAGATGTTGCATCCTATAGTATCAAATCTAATATTTTTATTATTTCTTTTGTTGCATCCTATTGTATCAAATCATTAAAAAAAAAAAAAAGAACTAGAAAAAGTGGAGTCTGGCGGAAGAAATTTCTTTGGTTCTTTTATTATTTCTTTTGTTGCATTTTGATTTTATTATTTATACATGTCCTTTTGCTGTTTTTAACGATCTCAATCGTTGAAATCTTAGCGTGCAGTGCAGAAGAATATCTTTGCACGATCGGGATATTCTCCGGACTGAGAGTGAGCAAGGTAATGTTTCGGCGATACAAAAATCTAACACCGATCCGAATATCCCTAATAACGAGATTAAGCATTTAAAAAATTACGCCACTATAATGAAGTTGGTCTAGATGAGAAATAAAAAGAGTAAAATGCACTTTGTGTACTCGTAGTTTGGCTGTCAGAACACTTGCAATACTAACTTTCAAAAACTGAACTTTCTAGTTTTTTTACAGTTTGTGTACGTCCGTCAAATCTGTGTAACTTCGTCTGTCTCGACGAGGGTAAATTCGTCTTTTTACAGTTATCTTCTTCCAGAAACTCATTTCCACCATTGTCAATCTTTGTGAGAACTTGAAACTCGAAAATATCATCCATTTCATAACGAAATATACTCATTTAAATTGCATTAAACTCGTTTCTTTCTCCTCTACGAAAGGATATCAATTACAACTATCAAAGATTTACTTTCAAGAATTTGTATATTTAACAAATTTCAATTAATGTATTGTTTTTTTAGTTATGTTCATTTAAATTTCTTTCACTAAATTAAAATATTACTAGGGAGAATCAATATCAAATTGTAGAGAAGAAGAAGATGATTGTTTTGCAACTTGAAGTTCTTGAATTTCTAAGAAATGAATGAGATATTCAAATTTTACTTCATCACAAGCTTCAACAATGGTGGAAATGGTATGAAGAAGAAGATGATAACAAAAACACTGAATTGCCCTTCAAAATATTAACGGAGTTAACCAGATTTGACGATAGTACACACGTAAAAAAGGTAGAAGTACAGTATAGCAAGTGGTAGTTTCTGAAAGTCAGTATTGCAAGTGGTCTGACAGCCAAACTACGAGTACACAAAGTGCACTTTACTCAAATAAAAATATTAACAGAGTTAACCAGATTTGACGATAGTACACACGTTGTAAAAAAGTTAGAAATACAGCATAGCAAGTGGTAGTTTCTGAAAGTCAGTATTGCAAGTGGTCTGACAGCCAAACTACGAGTACACAAAGTACACTATACTCAAATAAAAATAGTAACATGAAAGTTGAGCTATGTGAACTCAAATTGGGCTACATGAACAATAATAGAAAGAAAAAAACACTCTAATACTCCATAATGGTGACACCACGTGGCTTACTAAACGTGCAATGCCCTCCAACTATCAAATAGTGATATATGCATCACATAACATAAATATCTGTAGCTCTGCTATAGAATGTAGAACTCTCCGGGGCAGCCAACCTCCATAAATTGGGAGAACCAAAAAGAAAAAATTAACATGATGTTTTGACAATATACGAACTTATAGTATACTCCCTTTGATCCTTATTATAAGTAAAATTACATCACACGACATCCAATAAAACCATTAAATGCACCTTGTTCTTGTACAATAACCATCTGAACTATAATGAAAAGAAATAAAAATAGTAACATGAAAGTTGAGCTAAACAAAAATTGGGCTGCATGAACAATAATAAAAAAAACCTATAATGGAACTCATCATTATCGTAACTAACTTAATTTTCTCTCGTAGTTCTCTCTTTCATTCATCTTTAAGAAGTTTGGAAAAGCATTCTTAATGAAAAGTTGGAGTTTTCACGATACCACTTTTTGGGAGAAGTGATCCGGAGTTTAAAATAATGGTTGATCATGTTACGAAAAAACGTAACAGATCAACCATGTCGTTGCCGTACTTCCTACGTCCTTGCATGTGCGCTAGAATAATTGGATCGACCATATTCGTCCATAGACCATGACGAACGACTGCTTGCCGGATCTGTAAAATGTATGTCCATAGTCTGGAATTCCTCTCTTAACTCTCTGCGAGGAGATCGCTGATATCCTTGAGAAACAATACTTGTTTCTCAACAGACCAATACATAATATGACTCTCAACCTCCTCTGCAGTGGGCCTAGTCATTTAAAACACGGTGTTGTTCGTGTTTGTGCGATCAATATTCGTTAGATGTTCATTGAGAAACACGAAGAATGTTATTGTGATAGTCGTCTGGAGCAAAATGTTCCAGGGTGCTCTGATGTACTAGCACGAAAACATCGTGTTCTCAATGACTATCACAAAACTTTGTTCGTGTTCATGCGATCAATATTCGTTAGTTGTTCATTGAGGAAAAATATATTTGTTATAGTTAATCACAAACCCACAAAGAAAATATGTAACAAACTTCCGAATACACTCATATTTAGAAAATACCAACCACCCGGATATCTTAAACTTGGAGAAATGTTAAAAAGATGTACTGGTGCCAAAATTTGGTTGTCCATTCTTTCTACGAGGTGTACCAATTCATCTCGATGGTGGCATGTAGGGTGTTATTGTTGTGTGCGGAGAGCATAATCATACCCCACACAATATTTAGAGGGTCATGAGTATCCATCAAGACAAACACAGGAAGGAGAATGCATTGTTAACCAAATGGCCGAGATTACTGATATCAGTTTATTCTTAACTCTTTGAAAGAATATGACCCTTCAAACACTATAAATATTAGAAGTTTATTGTGTGCAAAAGGGATTTGTTAAACCACGTTCAATACGATTTGTCCCAACGAATCAGTAGAGGTAATTATATTGTTTTATTAAATTTTAATATAATTTATCCACTCAATAACTAACGAACGAGCTTTGATTTATGCAGGTTATTTTTATCATACGAATTCAGACACCCAATAAATTACAGATATTGTTCAAATTCATAAAGATAGTATTGAGTTACATGCACAATTTTCTATTATAGAGAAAATGCATGCAAGGTACCCCAAACTTTGTTTCTTAAGTTTCAAGATGAAATTTCCTTTTAAAATGGAAAATGTAATATAGTATTTTTTGTTTTTTCGTATTTTTTGATTTCAGTGACTTGTTTGTACACGTTATGATTTTTATGACATGTTCTCTTTTTCACGATTTGTAACTCAGATTTAATTTCTTGATTATCTTGAATTATTCAATGAATTTGGCTATCTTTGTCAATTTTGAAACGATCACATGGAGCCCATTTTCTTGTATTCCGAGTTGAAGTTTCCCATATTTAATTTAGCGCTTGAGTTTGTATGTTGATGGTCTTCATCAGCGCTTCATATTTTGTTGTGAACCATCGAGTTTGCATGGTTCGGGGTATGTCCGGACTACATGATTACGTTGTTGTGCCGTAGGCATACCGTACGCTATGCGATCGATAGCGTGGCGCTAATATGCGACATTAGCGCACGCTATCGAGATGGTTACCGCATACTAAATGCTTCTTTTGCAACCTCCGAGGCCGTCGATATATGGCTTGACACGAACGTGTAGCCCCCGCTCTGTCATCCTCCAGCAGCTTTATCTCGACACCTTATTTTAGTCTTAGCATACGCTGATATGCAGTATTAGCGCATGCTAACGTGGTCGAGATGGAACTCTATGTATTCGAAGCACGTTAGCGCATACTAACGTTAGCAATAGTGCACGCTAAATTTGACCATATATAAATGCATGACAACTTTTTGCACTTTTCTCATTCTTCCAACCCTAAACCAATGTGAGAGCGAGAAAGGGGTGACTTGGAGGCTATTATATTGGTATAATCCTTCTTCATCTATCATCATCCATCGGTTAATAACAAAGATTTATCAACATCGAGTACATTTTTTTCTTTCAAATCAAGGTAAATCTTCCTAGAATTCTATTTTGGAAATTCTGGGAGGTTTTATTAGATTTGTCCGTTCAATCCCTTTTGAAGCTTCAAATCCTTCAGATTATATAGTATCCACTTCATATTAGTATTTCCACGTACGAATTTATGAATACTTTTGGGTGTTTTTCTATTTGAGATGTTTGAATGATTTCCAACCTTTTTGTGAAGAAGTCAGAATTATACAAATCGTAGGCGGGACTTCAGACGTTTTTCGTATTGTTTCAATTTAGTTTAGACATTAATTATTTATTACGGATCGTTTAAGTCCAGAAGTTTTGGTTCGGTTCCACTGCAAGTGATTTTCTTTCGCTCACTATCTCTGCGCAAGAGGGTTTAGGTAAGTCACCAAGCATAGGGGTGTAAACGAGACGAGACAACTCACGAGCTACTCGAGATCGACTCGGTCAACACTCGACTCGAGTAAGCTCGACTCGAACTCGAACTCGAACTCGACTCGACATAGAGTCGAGTTGAGCTACCCAATACTCGACTCGATAAGCTCGTGAAATACTCGATTTTTTATATATAATTAGTTTTATAATATAATTTGTAAAATATAATGTAAATAAATTAAATTGTAAAGAAACTATTTGTAAAAAAAATTGAGACTCAACAGTTTTCTGATTTCACGTTTTGTTTGTAAATGCATATATAATTAGAATACAAATAGTGACAACTGTTTAAATTAGTAACTAAAATAATACAAATAATAAAGGGACAGTTCCACTTATTCCCACATCGGCTAAGAATAATAGTCTCAATCTTATAAATCTCTATATAAATGGTGCTTGGAACTTTGATCGAGCTTGAGTTCGAGCTTTTTTCGAGCTTGAGTTCGAGCTTTTTCGAGCTTCAAACGAGCTCGAGCTCGAGTTCGAGTTTAGAAAATTGTTACCGAGTTCGAGTCGAGTTTGGACTTCAACTACTCGCGAGTTTTCGATATCGAGTTCGAGCCTGAGAAATTGTTATCGAGTTCAAGTCGAGTATACTGATACTCGAGCTCGACTCGCATCATTTACACCCCTAAGTCTAGACATGCGACCAAACAGAGGGTACCAGTGAGCAGTCGCTCACTTTCTTAAAGAAGGAGAACTGGCATTCATTTATTCGGCAGTGAATTTTTTTGTCCGACTTTTTCTATTTGGAGCTGAATTCTCCAAACTCGTTACCTGGGGCTATAAACATGACCTTGGAGAGGTCCGGTTGCAAGGATTTTTGCACGCGAAGAGATGCGAGGCTTAGAAATTTCAATTTTTCATATTTCCATTGTTTTCGCAATTATTTCAATTTCTAATTGGGATACTTAGACTAAAGCTTACTTTGCAACTTGAAAAAATGTAGGATTTATTCCTTATTTTAATCATGGGCTACATTTTTTGAAATTAGCAATTGTTTTTTAAGTTAAAATAATCCGAAGATAAAGAAATTAAGTTAGATACTTACTAATTTGTCCTTTTTTAAGGAAGATTCAATCAGAACTGTATATCGTTAATATATCTAATGTACGGTTGCGATCCTCTTAAAGAGACTTCTTCGATAATTTAACCAAGAAGCAAAGTCAAATTCTTATGGGTTTATTAAACCTTGATGCATCTCTCCATCGATTTGCATTGACCTAAGTTCGGTTCCTTAATATATCCATTTAATTGCGTTTTCCTTTTTTTCTTGTTGCTTTGTTTCCTAAGATGTCTTTTCTTTTTTGTTTGTTATTTTGTTTTATAAAATGCATGTTGATTTTCTCACGCTTCGCTTGACATTTATATATTTTTCCATAATATCAAAGAGAAGTAGAATCAGAGTAGCCCAAGAGAGAGCAGATAATATAAACATGTATTGCGTTCCTGAAAAGTGAAAAGAATGAAAGTGAATAAATTTTTTAATTGTAGATCCAAAGTAGGCCTACCAATAAATTGATTATCATAAACCGATACAGATCTTGTGTTTAAACCCCACGTACTTGAATAACATGAATACAATCATACTCATGTAGTCAACTAAATAAGTATACATTAGTACTCCTGCTTGACAAGATAAATTTTATTGTACTCATATTATATGAGCATTATATTACTCATATAATACGAGCATTTGTACAAAAAATATATCGCCACACGACACATATATTGCGATAATAAAATGATTAATTTGATGTTGTTCTTGAGAATCCTTGCAGAATGAATTATTGCAAGTGTCGAAGAAAATTATGAACATATTAAATTGACTATATAGATGAATCGAGGATGTTGATTCATAATTTAGGACTTCAAAATGAGGATAAGGAGCAACAGAAAACTCAAGAACAGGTTACGCCTAAGATTTTATTTTATTTTAAAATACGTTTTTTCTCACGTTTTCAGGTTGCATTTCGTCAAGAATTCCATCAACGCTCCATTCCTTAATATTATCGATTGGCTTAGTTACGGGGAAAAGAATCTCAATTAGCTAGCTCAATAGTGTGTTTGTGGGGGTGGGGTGGGGGTGAGGGGGGATCATGCTGCCAAATCAAAGGCAAACACAAAGAAAAGCCCATTATTGAATAAGGGTGTAATGAGCTGAGCTGGCCCGTGAGCTAAGAAGTTCGACAATTCTAGCTCGAGCTATTTGAGTAGGTGTCGAGGTCGAACTCGAGCTCAGTTATACTTGACTCAAAAGGCTCCCGGCCTACCGAGCTTTAGCAAATTTATAATTTTACCCTTAGTATTGTTTCATTTGTTTACATATATACCTTAATTATATAGTAAATAATATTTTCAACAAAAACAAATGACATCCTTAATCTATTTTACTAAAACTATATCTCTCTGGAGTCGAGCCGAGTAGATCTCGAGCTTATCCAGCTTCCAAACGAGTCCAGCTCGAAAAAATACAGCTGGCTCGAGCCCGACCTTCGGACCCTGTGCAAAAGCAATCAAAGGCATTCATGGGGAGTTTTATGGTCGAGCTCAAGCTCGAGCATGGTCATGCTCGACCCGACGCAGTCCGCTTATACCCCAGAACTGATAGGAACCAGACTCCCAACCCTTTTTCCCAATAACTAAGGCAAATGGGATATGTGATTAGGAATAATACATGTCCAGCACATTTCCTTAATATTTTCCAACTTAGTCCATAGCAACATTCGACCTTATAGACGAACACGTGAGTGGCATCAGGATTTGCTCCAGCTTGCAATAAGAGGTTTATGATTTCTACATTACCACCATACGCAAATTCAACAAGAGGAGCAGCACCCATGGGAGCAGATAAGGTTTCTATGAAATCTAGTCACCAGTTACTACCACATTTTCAATGTGCATATAATAAAACCACACAATCAACTGCTACTATATATGAATCTGGAAACAGATAAAAGGAGTAATATATTTAAAACAAAAAAAAAGGAAGTTCAATCATCAATCTAACATTACATACTCGGAAGCTATGAAGCAAGAAAGACATCATTAGTTAATTAGTTAAAAGATTTGTACAAAACACCATGGACTATGTTCTGTGGAAAAATGATACGAATTCAGATTTGTCGGGCCCAGTACCAGTCCTATAAGTTTTGTCTAGAAGGCCCAATGAAGGGTAAAATAGGAACAATAGCTATAGTCGTTAGGATTAGAATAAATAGAATAGAAGGAGCATGTTAGGGGGGTGGGGATATATTTGTTATTTGATACGGTTTAGTATCGGCTCCAGCTTGAAGCTGTGAGAGAGGGTTTTCCTGTAACGATCATTTGATCGTGTTAATCTTCAATCAATTTCATATATTTTCTTCCTTTCTTACACAATTTCACTGAACCCTAATTTCTGTTATACATCATAAGAGTTTTTAATTGCCTGGAATAGCGAGCTATGTCGCGGGCTTTTGTGCTAAATTTCCAGAAAACGCGACATAGCGCGTGGCCGTAGCGTCTATCCCTGTTTTGCGCGCTATTTGCTACGCTGGTAGCGAAGGCGCGCGATAGCGCTTAATACCTGCGCTATTTGGGTTTTATCAGAAAACCATAATTTGAAATCTGAAACGGGTTTTATCAGAAAACTGCGCTATTTGGGTTATTAAAAACTTATAACTATTAGGGTTTAGGGACAAACTGTCCAGAGCAAAACTTCAGCAGCAAAAAAAAAAAAACTTACGCAGCAAAAAAAAAAAACTTCTGCAGCAAAAACTTCCGCAGCAAAATGAAATCTTCCGCAGCCAAAAAAAGAGAGTTCCGCAGCACAGCCGACTTCAGGAAAAAGAAAAGAGAGTTCCGCAGCAAAGCATACATCCCAACCGGCTCCCCATTTGACAGTTAAGTACTCTTTTCTAAATTCTAATGTCTTCCTCCTGCTCAAGATATTGCTTGGAAGTATGCTTCTTAAAATGAAGGGGATAAGTATATTATGTGTAAGTTTTGTAATCACAAATCAAATGGGGGTATTACCCGTATCAAAGAGCACTTGGCTCAAACACACAAAGGTGTTTCACCTTGCCCAAGTGTTCCAGATAATGTTAAGAAAGAAATTGGTGAATGTATTGAAAAGGCCAGGGTTTCAAATTGGTGAGGGTCCAGCAGGTAGGAGTATGCTTTATGTCGGGGCTGGTAGTAACACTCAATCTTCAAGCACAATGGATAAGTTTGTTAGCTCTACACCTAGGCAAACTACCATCAATTCTGCATTCAAGAAAGAATTGAAACGAAGTCGAAAAGTTGGTCGATTTATTTTTTCGCCGCAATTTCATTTAATGTTGTGAATGATCCTTATTGGTTGCCTATGGTAGATGGTATTGCTGAATATGGTAGAGGGTTTAAGCCGCCTTCTATGCATGAATTAAGAACTTGGGTACTTAAGGCCGAGGTTGATGATATCACCCTTATTTACGAAGGATACAAAAAGGTGTGGAAATTGCACGGGTGCACTATTATGTCGGATGGATGGACGGATGGGAAGACTAGGTTTTTGATGATTTTTTTAGTAAATAGTCGCGCCAGCACGTCCTTTTTAAAATCTATTGATGCTTCCGCTTCAATTAAAAATGGTGATTTGATTTATAAATATCTTGATGAAGTTATAAATGAGATAAGAGAGGAGAATGTGATCCAAATTGTCACGGATAATGCTTCAAATTGCGTAGGGCAGGGAAAAAAATTATGGAGACTAGAACGGCAATATGGTGGACACCTTGTGCGGCTCATTGCATCGATCTAATGTTAGAAGATATTGCAAAGTTGAAAATATTTTCGAATACTATTGAAAATGCTAAGAGAGTTTTGAAGTTCATTTACGGGCATGGAACTATTATTTCATTGATGAGGGTGCATACAAAAGATAGGGAACTTCTCTGTCCCGCGGTAACTCGTTTTGCCACTGCCTTTCTCACACTTCAAAGTATGTACAAGCAAAAAAGAGCACTTGAAATTATGTTCGCTTCCGAAGAATGGGTTAGGTCCCCTCAAGCGCAAAAAGTAGAAGAGAAAGTAGTTAAAAGAATTGTAATTAATGACCCTAATTTTTGGCCACACGTAGCATTTTGTGTTAAGAGTGTTGTCCCTCTTGTTAGTGTGTTAAGGGAAGTTGATTCGGAGGAGAAACGGCCATGGGATATATATATATATGAGTTTATGGATAAGGCAAAGGAAACCATCAAATTTAATTGTGGGCGTTTCAAAGAAAGTATATGCCCATTTAGAGGAAAATAGATGCTCGATGGACTCCACAACTTCATCATCCTCTACATGCGGCTGGGTATTATCTGAATCCGCAATTGCGTTATGAAGACAGGTTTTCAAACTGTGATGAAGTTAGAGATGGGCTCCACACTTGTATGGATAAAATGTTATCTCCTGATGATCGTCTTAAAGTTGATCTTCAACTTGACTTATATAATAAAGTTGAAGGTGAATTTGGAAGTCCAATGGCAAAGAGGTCTAGAATGTTGCGGGGTCCACGTATATTTTTCTAACATATTATATATTGTCTTTTTCTTTGTATATTCAATTATATTATTCAAGACTTACATGTTTTATCTATTTTTTATAAATTCAATGATATTATTTTTTCAGCAAAATGGTGGGAACGATTTGGACATAAGACACCCTAGCTTTCTGGTTTTGCTATTCGAGTGTTAAGTCCTTACTTGTACTGCTTCGGGGTGTGAAAGGAACTGGAGTACTTTTGAATACTCTTTTAATTGTAATTTGCACTTCTTTGTAATTCGAGATACATACAAAAAAGAGGAATAAGCTTGAACATCAAAGATTGAATGATTTGGTTTTTGTAAAGTATAACTTCAAGCTAAGGGAGAGAAGTATTAGAAGGAGAGATAAAATTGATCCGATCGTAGTAGATGAGATTGATTCAGATGATGAATGGATAACTTGGAAAGAAGATCCGGTCCTTCCCGAGGGTAATCGTTGGCTTGAAAATGATGAGTTATTCTCGGGAGATCCTATTATGACTGTGCCAGCCGATCCCTTTGATAGTCTCTTGAATTCATATAAAAGAATAGAAGAAGATATTGATAGAGACGTTGAGGATATGATTATGCCTTCAAGTAAGAGAGTTGGTGAAAGGCTCAAGTGAGTATATGTCGATATTTTTATTCAGTTCTCACTTGGCAGACGGCCTATCACTTATTACATCTCATTTCATATATAATAGGTCAGGGCAAGGAGAAGCAAGTGAGAGTTGGACTTGTTGATGAAGATGTGGAGATTGAAGAGCTTGTTGGCGTAGACCCACAAATCTTTGACAGTGCAACTTTTCCCGAAATACAAACTCTCGGTGATGATGATAGTGATATCATATTGGATGAGAACGACTACTATTAGAAATTAGAATTTTTAAGTGTTTCTAAAATTGAATATTTTCATATTATGGCTTATTTAAGTTTGTTATTTTGGATTATTATAATTGTTCTAAGTTGTTTTGTTTATTTGAAATTATTTTATGGCTATTTTACTTGGATTATTTACCTATTGATCTTACACAAGAATAATTATTTTATTTTTTTCACTTAATAATGTACAAGAACAAGGTGCATTTAATGGTTTATTGTTCTTGGATGTCGTGTGATGTAATTTTACTTATAATAAGGATCAAAGGGTGTATACTTGGATGTAGTGTGATGTAATTTTACTTATAATAAGGATCAAAGGGTGTATACTACATTCTATAGCAGAGCTACAAATATATATGTTATGTGATGGATATATCACTATTTGATAGTTGGAGGGCATTGCACGTTTAGTAAGCCACTGATGTCACCATTAGGGAGTATTAGAGTTTTTTTTTCTTTCTATTATTGTTCATGTAGCCCAATTTAAGTTCACATAGCTCAACTTTCATGTTATGGCTACATGAAATGAAATTGGGTTACATGAACAATAATAGAAAGAAAAAAAAACTTTAATACTCCCTAATGGTGACATCAGGTGGCTTACTAAACGTGCAATGCCCTCCAACTATCAAATAGTGATATATGCATCACATAACATATATATATGTAGATCTGCTATAGAATGTAGAACTATCCGGGGCAGCCAACCTGCATAAATTGGGAGAACCAAAAGGAAAAATTAACATGGTGTTGTTTTGACAATATACGAACTTATAGTATACTCCCTTTGATCCTTATTATAAGTAAAATTACATCACACGACATCCAAGAACAATAAAACTATTAAATGCACCTTGTTCTTGTACAATAACCATCTGAACTATAATGATGAGAAATAAAAATAGTAACATGAAAGTTGAGCTAAACAGAAATTGGGCTGCATGAACAATAATAAAAAAAACTCTAATAGAACTCATCATTATCCCTAACTAACTTAATTTTCTCCCGTAGTTCTTTCTCATTCATTCATCTTTACGAAGTTTGGAAAAGCATTCTTAATGAAAAGTTGGAGTTTTCACGATACCACTTTTTGGGAGAAGTGGTCGGGAGTTTAAAATGATGGTTGATCATGTTACGAGAAAAACGTAACAGATCAACCATGTTGTTGCCGTACTTCCTACGTCCTTGCATGTGCGCTAGGATAATTGGATGACCATATTCGTTTTTAGACCATGACAGACGACTGCTTGCCGAATCTTTAAAATGTATGTCCATAGTCTGAAATTTCTCCGTCCTTGCATGTGTGCTAGGAGATCGCTGAGATCCTTGAGAAACAATACTTGTTTCGCAGACCAATACATAATGACTCTCAACCTCCTCTGTAGTTGTTCATTGAGAAACACGAACAATGTTATTGTGGTAGTCGTCTGGAGCAAGATGTTCCAGGGTGCTCTGATGTACTAGCACGAAAACATCGTGTTCTCAATGACTATCACAAAATTGTGTTCGTGTTCATGCGATCAATATTCGTTAGTTGTTCATTGAGAAACACGAACAATGTTATTGTGGTAGTCGTTCGGAGCAAGATGTTCTAGGGTGCTCTGATGTACTATCACTAAAACATCGTGTTCTAAATGACTATCACAAAGAATAAGTATTGTTTCTAAATGACTAGGCCCACTGCAGAGGAGGTTGAGAGTCATATTATGTATTGGTGTGCTGAGAAACAAGTATTGTTTGTCAAGGATATAAGCGATCTCCTCGCAGAGAGTCAAGGGAGGAATTCCAGACTATGGACAGATATTTTACAGATCCGGCAAGCAGTCGTCTACGTAGGAAGTACGGCAACGACATGGTTGATCTGTTATGTTTTTCTCGTAACATGATCAACCATCATTTTAAACTCCCGACCACTTCTCCGAAAAGTGGTATCGTGAAAACTCCAACTTTTCATTAAGAATGCTTTTCCAAACTTCGTAAATAAGAATGAAAGAGAAAAAATACGGGAGAAAATTTAGTTAGGGATAATGATGAGTTCTATTAGAAGGGTTTTTCTATTATTGTTCATGCAGCCCAATTTCAGTTTAGCTCAACTTTCATGTTACTATTTTTATTTCTCATCATTATAGTTCAGATGGTTATTGTACAAGAACAAGGTGCATTTAATGGTTTTATTGTTCTTGGATGTCGTGTGATGTAATTTTACTTATAATAAGGATCAAAGAGAGTATACTATAAGTTCGTATATTGTCAAAACAACAAAGATATTAATTTTTCTTCTTGGTTCTCCCAATTTATGCAAGTCACGCCTTGAGAGTTCTACATTCAATAGCAGAGCTACAGATATATATGTTATGTGATGCATATATCACTATTTGATAGTTGGAGGGCATTGACGTTTAGTAAGCGACCTTATGTCACCATTAGGGAGTATTAGAGTTTTTTTTTCTTTCTATTATTGTTCATGTAGCCCAATTTCAGTTCACATAGCTCAACTTTCATGTTACTATTTTTATTTCTCATCTCTACCAACTTCATTATAGTGGCGTAACTTTTTAAATGCTTAATCTGGTTATTAGGGATATTCTGAGCGGTGTTAGATTTTTGCATCGCCGAAATATTACCTTGCTCATTCTTAGTCCGGAGAATATCCTGATCGTGCAAAGATATTCTTCTGCACGCTAAGATTTCAACGATTGAGATCGTTAAAAACAGCAAAAGGACATGTATAAGTGTTACATATATACCCCTTATTTATTTTACTAATTTGGATTGATCTTGTTTTTTGACCAACTAACTCCATCTTTCCATTTTGAAAGAGACAAAATTGAAATGGGATTCCAGGACAAGGCAGCTTTGGACATCGTCGTATATGGCTTTATACAGAGACCAGAGAAAGTCTTGTATATAGAACTTTTCGATTTTTTGCAGGATAATATAGAAGTTTCTTGTATTTTCTTGCCTTTGTTGTATGGTGTGAGGGAGTACATATAAAGAAGAAGTTTTTGTGTAGCTGAGAGAGAGGCAGGGAGAAAGTGGGAAATGTAGATTTGTGGGAAAGAAGGGAACGTGTGACTGTTTATATAGTATTAATTTGGTGGTACTATAAAGACTAACTGATGTCTAGGCAGGGTGATTGGGGAGTGCTCTGTGGTAACTTTATGTTGGCTAAAAAGCATTCTATGATTAATCCTGACATTTTCTCAATTAAAACATCGGTGTTTTTTGGTCGTCGTAGTGTGCACCGAAAAAGACCATCTTACCCCTCCTCTCTCCATTCTCTTTTTTTGTATGGAATTTAATAATACTTTATAATAATATCAAAAAATGTTCAAAAAACAAATTTTAAAACATACCATTAGAATATTGAATTAAATTAAATAGACTACTTATCCAACCAAAAAAATAAAGAACTTTCTGCAGGAATCTCCAAAGAACCTCCAACCGACCAGTTTTTTTTCATTTTTATTTTTTTTCTTTTTTCTTACGCCAGGCAGCGAGAGCCGACGGACCTCCGGGGACCGGCTATTTCTCTTTCTTTCTTTCTTTTTTTCTTACGCCGGGTCACCAGCTTGATTTCCAACGGACCTCCGGTGACTGGCCATTTTTTTACGCCACGCCGCCGGCAAGCATTCAGGCGAGGCTTTCTTTTGGCGGCAGGCCATTTTTTTTAAGGTCAAGCATTCTATGATTAATCCTGAGTTGTCGGCATTTTCTCAATTAAAACATCGGTGTTTTTTAGTCGTCATAGTGTGCACCGAAAAAGACCATTTTACCCCTCCTCTCTCCATTCTCTTTTTTTGTATGGAATTTAATAATACTTTATAATAATATCAAAAAATGTTCAAAAAACAAATTTTAAAACATACTATTAGAATATTGAATTAAATTAAATAGACTACTTATCCAACCAAAAAAATAAAGAACTTTCTGCAGGAATCTCCAAAGAACCTCCAACCGACCAGTTTTTTTTCATTTTTATATTTTTTCTTTTTTCTTACGCCAGGCAGCGAGAGCCGACGGATCTCCGGGGACCGGCTATTTCTCTTTCTTTCTTTCTTTTTTTCTTACGCCGGGTCACCAGCTTGAATTTCCAACGGACCTTCGGTGACTGGCCATTTTTTTACGCCACGCCGCCGGCAAGCATTCAGGCGAAGCTTTCTTTTGGCGGCCGGCCATATTTTTTTTAAGGTCAAGCCTGCCGGCTTACTTTCTGGCGGTTCTTAATTTTTTTTTTTTCTACGGTAAACCCGTCGACTACCGATAAAAGTTTGGGAATAAAAAAAAATTTCTTACAAGTAATCTCATAATTCAATTATATCACTATAATACAAAGGATAGTGGTGTTTCTTGTGATAGAGTGGCACCTCAAAAGATTATTCTATTAGAATATTAAATTAAATAAAAAACAACTATTTTTTTAAAAAATATGAGATCTCCGTCTGACATCCGCCCGACCAGCTTTTCCGGCAGGCTGCCGCCATCAGCCCTCATGCAACCGGCCTCTTTTTTTCTTTTCTTTTTTTACGTAAGGTGTCGGCTGCTTTCCGACGGCCGCCGCCGCGCCGTCTCCGACGGCTGGCCTTTTTTCTTTTTCTTCTTACACAAGGTCGCCGACCTGCTTTCTTATGGGCCACCGCCGGCTTCCGCACCTCAAATTACTAGCAATTCTTTTTTTACTTCAGGCCCCGGTCGCTCATTTTCTTTTAACGTCAAGCCGCCACTGTTTTTCATGGCCGGCCAATTTTTTTGCTACTTAATAATAATATCAAAAATATTCAAGAATCAGAAATTTTAAAAAATAATCATAGAATATTAAATAGGGCCAATTAATTTTCAGAACTTTTTATACGTAAATCTTCGACAAACCTTCTACCAACCAGTTTTTCCAACAGGGCGCTGGTCGCGGCATACCTACGGCGGTGGCGGTTTCAAGTCTATCGAAAAGGGGTTTCCAATTAATAAATCCATCATTTGCCAAGGAATTATTATTATTATTAGGTTTAAACAATTTACAACAAAAACAATACACTTTATCTACTTTTTTATTAGGTTTAAATCCGATCACGAGTCTGTCCATTATTTAGTTTATTAGTATAAGCCCCATATGAAAAATGTCTAGATAAACTATCTTTCGGAAACACAAGATTTAGTTCTCTAATTGGCCCTTTTTCGAATAAAAGTTCTCTTAATTTATTGTCAAGCATATCCCAATTACTTGGATCATATATATCTAAAGGGGGAACAAATTGATGTTCATTCTCATTAATAACACTATCATTATCATTAGTGATATTTTCGTTCTCATTGGTAGTATTTTCATTCTCATTAGTGATATTTTCATTCTCATTAGTGACAATATAAGTCTCATTCATGTCATTTTCATTCTGATTGATACTATTAGCATTAGAAGTACCTACTTTTTTCATAAATTTATCCATAGATCCTTTTTGAGATAGTATTAGTTGTTCAATTTTCTATTTTTTTTTTTTTACTTTTTTCACTACGAGATAAATGTTTTCTAGGCAACATGTTATTATTCTATCTAGACTTAAATAAAATTACAATAATGAGAAAAAACAAGTAAAGAAACGAAAACACCTGATTTTAACTTGTTTTGTAAATTGTAATCTCTTTTCCTTTTGAAGAGTTGAAGTTTTCAACTTCCAAGCTCCAACAACAACCAACAAGTCAACAATTTTCAGAAGGAGCAAACAGAAACAAAAATTCAGATGTCACTTGGACAATTTCAGAAATCAAAATCAGAAATCAGAAATTCAGCATTCACTTCGACAATTTCAGAAATCAGAATTCAAAAACAGAAATCAGATTCCACACAATTTCAGAAAGCAAAATCAGAATTTCAGCATTCACTTAGACCATTTCAGAAATCAGAATTCACTTCAGAAAAGAATTAGACAATTTCAGACAAATTCAGAAACAAAAATTCAGAACTCACATAGACAATTTCAGAACTCGCTGAGTCGCTTCAGCAGCCCTTCACCTTCACGAGTTCACTCTTCAGAAATCAGAAAGTTCAGAAATTTTAGAACTTAGAATCAGAAATCATTGAAGCAATTTCAGAATTAGCAAATAGCGATTGAGGAATTTCAGAAGCAGAAATCTGAAAACCGAAAATCTGATTCTTTGAGAGATGAGACCGAACTTTGAAGCAAATAGTTAATTCAAAAATTTCAGACGCACGGTTCTTAAAATCTGTAGCAAATCGTAAAATCAAATCGGTACTTACTTTTCGGTTCTTCCGTTCTTCAATCTTGTTACCGTTGGGCGTAACAAATGCTGGCGATTGGCGTGGTGAGAGGCGCGATTTGGGGTGCCATCAATTCCCTGAAGAATCGCTGTCTGCAAATGGGCCCTAAGAATTGGGTGGCCCTGAACCATCGCACAAACCTGGATGAGAAAAAAAGATATGCATTGATTAGCCAAAAAAGAAAATGCTAGTTTTGCAGGAATTCCTGTTTTTATGCAGAGAGAGAGATAGGACTCTGACAAAACAATAAAACCATTAAATGCACCGTGTTCTTGTACAATTACTATTAAATTTAACCAACTTCTAGAAAAATATAACCATTAAATGCACCTTGTTCTTGTACAATTACTATTAAATTTAACCAACTTCTAGAAAAATATACTACTAACTATCAAAATAATTGTAGTAATTTTTTCAAGTATATAACTAAAAAAATTGAATATTCTCTCATCCCAACAAAACAATCCATTATACCCCAACATCTTAAATTATACAATTTCAAGGGAGCAAGATCATATAATAAGCAAGCGAAATCACATTAATAAAAAAGCTACCTGTCTCCGATGCGTGGTTGGAGAAGTCGAGACATAAGATGGCTTGCACCTTGTATGTCACCATACTACCTAATGGTGACATCTGACTAAACGTGCAGGGCCCTCCAACTATCAAATAGTGATATATGTATATATCCCATTATGTAAAACTCTCCGGTGGCAGCCAACCTGCATAAATTGGGAGATTCAAAAAGAAAAAAAATAACATGATGTTTTGACAATATACGAATTTATAATATACTCCCTCTGATCTTATTATAAGTTCTTTTTTTTTTAAACAGCCATATGCATATAAAAATCGAAAACCCTAGCAAAACACTAGAGCAAGGAAAAAACTGTTGCACAATATTTAAAGGGTATTGCAGCCAGCAAACCCAGTTTCTAAAGTGTCAATAATCTCATCTTTCCTGTTTTTCTTCCTCTGATAAACCATGTCGTTCGTGAATCTCCATAAGTACCAAATTGTAGTACACACCACTGCATCTATAACACTTTTCTTTTTGACATTGACGGACAACATATCAATGGCAAGGAAAAGTGATCTAATCTAAACAAAATCTAGCATTAAAAACATCTACCCATTTGAAAATCGCATTCCATGTCCTAGCTGCCACCTCGCACTTGAGAAACAAGTGATCAAGCTGCTCTACCTCCAAATCACAAATCAGACATAAGATAGAAGGCACATCTAACCCACGATCAATATCAAGGAGATTTAGTTAAAAGTATAAAAGTACCTTTAAAAACATTAATTTCCTACTTTACACTTATTAATAATGATAACATTCTCTCTCCAAAAAATTTTATTTTTTATGGATATGGAGTAAATTAAGGGATATTTTTGTAAATGGTTCTCAATAATTACAAACAACTTGATAAAGAGACTTATATGTTGGAGTATTTTAATTACCTCAATTGAAACTTATGATAAGGACGGAGGGAGTAATGATGTATCAATTTCATAATTTATTTAATGAAGAAAATATTTTACATATCTTTTAATTATGCCATATATAGTACAATGTCTATACGTCACTGGTTCCCTTCTTTCCCATAAGTATACATTTATTTTTGTCCCCCCCCCCTCTCTCTCTACACAAGAAATTCTTCTTTGAAAGTACTCCGTCACACCATACAATAAAGGCAAGAAAATACAAGAAACTTATATATTTTGGTGCAAAAAACGAAAAGTTCTATATACAAGTCTTTTTCTGGTCTCTATATCAAGCAATCTTCTACGATGTCCCAAGTTGCCTTGTCCTAGAATCCCATTTCAACGTTCTCTTTCAAAGTGGAAATATGGAGTTAATTTCTTGGTCAACAAAACAAGATCACCCAAAGTAGTAAAAGAAATAAGAGGTATATATGTATATATTTATATGATCCTATGTGTGTAGACTTTTCATGACTGAAACAATTTTTTTCATTTTCTTTGAATCTGTGAAAAAAACATCGGAGTTTGCTATGTGAAAACCATTTTTTCTCTCCTTTTTCATATTTTTCTTAGACTGGCATATCCACCACAAACATCATTGGCGTTGGAAAACTCAGAACGGTGGTTCACAAGGGAATCTACAATAGATTTAGACATACTACAATTAAAAGAATATGCTACATTGTGATATATATAATTCTATATTATATTTAAATATATATTTCGTATTTAGTTGTATTATGCTCCGATACTTTCAATACAACATATAATATTTGCAATAACATATGCAATATATATTTAAATATTTAATACCTCATTATTCTCAATGTGGATAAGTTATGTTTGACCAACTCGGTCGATTATACAAACAAAGCTCCATGAAGCACTCAATGAACACGATGTTTTAGTGATAGTACATCGAGCACCTCGAACAATCGACAAATATTGATCGCATAAACACGAACAATATTTTTGTGATAGTCATTTAGAACACGATGTTTTAGTGATAGTACATCGAGCACCCTGGAACATATTGCTCGACGACTACCACAATAACATTGTTCGTGTTCATACAATCAATATTTGTCACTCGCTCATTGAGTGCTCCATGGAACTTTGTCCGTATAATCCGACTTAGTTGGTCAAACATAACTTATCCACAAATGCTAAGCCGAGAATAATGAGGTATTATATATTTAAATATTATACTATATATATTATTGCAAATTACATGATGTGATGAAAGTATCTAATATAATAGAACTAGATACAAAAATGTATATTTATATATATTTATATATAATATATAGAGTTATATATATCACGACGTTAGCAAAGATGCGGCCCGTCCGAATCCATTATAGATTCCCTTGTGAACCACCGTTCCCGAGTTTCCGACACCAATGTGACTTGTGGTGGATATGCGTGCTAAGAAAAAATATGAAAAAAGAAGAGAGAAAACTGATTTTGAGCAAACTCTAATATTTTTTTCAAAGTTTGTTACAATTCATGAAGAGTCTACATAGACATTGTATGAATTTGGTGGTACTGTAAAGACTAACCGATGTCCGTGGCATGGGGAGTGCTCTGTGGTAACTTTATGTTGGCTGAAAAGCATTCTATGAATAATCATGAGTTTCACACTTTTTCTAATTACAACATCATCGGTTTTTATTAAAAAAAGGAATCTCTCTAAACATCACAAAAAGCAAAAGGCTCGCAGCTTGTTTACAAGTCTCTTTTGGCGAAAATACCCTCCACAAATATTACTCCTTCAATTTGACGACAGATGTTAAGTTTAAAGTTAATGAAGGATGTTAAATGACTATATGAAACTTGCTTATTACAAATTTCGTCCTATTCTAAGTCTTCTTTGGTGAATGTGTGAATCTTCTATATTTATAATATAAAGGACAACGGTATTATTTTGTTGTCATAGTATGCACTATAAAAACCAGTTTACCCCTTTTTCTTCATTCTTTCTTTTTGTATTGGATTTAATAATATTTAATAACAATATCAAAAATGTTCAACAACAAATTTTAAAACATACTTTTAAAATATTAAATTAAATTAAAAAGACAACTACTTATCCAACATAAAAAAAAAAATCTGCTGCAATCTCCAATGGGCCTCCAACCGACCAATTTTTTAACTTTTTATTTTTTTTCTTTTTACGCCGGGCCGCGGCGGACCTCCAAATGACCGGCCATTTCTCTTTTTCTTTTCTTTTTTATGCCAGTCTCCCAAACATAGACTTTGCAGACTTTGAGCTATAGAAAAGGGGAGTCTTTTAGCATCTTCACCGACTCCCAAACATAGAGACTTTGCAGATTTTTCTTTCTAAAATTGATAATAACTAAAAATGCAATATATTCTCGGTAATTAAAGTGTATATAACTTGCTTAATAATTGAAATATTTCCTTCATTGACAAAAGCTGACAAAGATTACGGATTTCTCATAAATAAAGATATTTGAGGGATCTACTTATGAACAGTGTTCACAAAATCGGCGAGTCAAACACATTGAAAGAGAAACATAGGGAGGCGGCTCGAGTTTTCATGAGGAAGAAGAATAAAAACGAAGAGAAGAAGCAACAGCAAAATAGAAAGATTGCGGCTGTTAGGTCTCCTATAAAGGGCAGCCGGTGCACGAAGCGTCCCGCAAGGCGAGGGTCGCCGGGAAGGGTCCTACCACAAGGGTGTATACGGGCAAGCCTTCCCTTGCCAATTAAATTGGCAAGAGTCCGCTCCTAGACTCGAACCCGTGACCACCGGCCACACGGCAACAGTCTCCAATATTTTAAATTATTTCATTTGACTCCGTTTAAGTTTTATAATTTATAAAAACACCCCCATGTTTTTGTTGTTAATGGATGTTGGAAAACTAATGTCGAAATGTCCCCTTTATTAAGGTTTCCTCATCATATACCCCTATTTTATATGAAGATTTCGACTTTTCAGGATATTATAAACTTTTTTGTCGCTTGGCAATCAACCGACTCATTGAGTAAATTAAGGTTTTCAGGCTTCATTGTGAATACAAAAGTTATCAAATTTCATTTAAGGTCATATCCAATTGCTTGAAATATCGATCCCATAATTGATTAATCGCATACTTTGGCATTTGCGAGACGATTCCAAAGCCCAAGATTTTTCCCAAATGTAATATTCCTTCTAAATGTCTTGCATTTTGGTTCGCGAAAAATCACCTTTTCATAAAAAAATCGAATTTTATTTATTTCAATTTATAAAAAGAGTATCAAATATTGATTAGAGTATTAGACTTATTTTTTGTTATTGTGAACACAGTAAATATTTTTCCGGTTAGTCTTCCTGGTGAGATGACTTCGGTTGACTCATTACCCCTACAATTGACCTCGTATTGTTATGTGAGCGATCCTAATTTTACAAGGGTGTTTCACGTTCAACAGTGTGCATATGATATTGTGGAAAAATATGAGGTAGTTAAAACACATGAACATCCCCAAACAAAACAAATGTAGATGTTAACTTACATTAGCACCACGCTCAAGTAGAAATTTGACAACATCTTCCGGGGTCTTGTGTGCAGCAGATGAAAGTGGAGCACCTCGTATGGCAGCATTTCGTAAATCAACACTTACACCCTTCTTGAGTAAGAATTTCATTACCTCGAAATCTCCCGCAATCAAAAATGTGCAACCATCAAAATTTGAAATATTAAAACCGAATGTATATATATATATATAGGGCGCGTTATGCAAGACTAATATTAGATGCAGATTTACAAGACTAATTTATGCATGAGTTTTGTACTAATTATGCATGAAATATATGCATTTCGTGCATCAAAGCATTAAAATATGCAATATATTTGATGCATATAATCTAATATTTTAATGCATCGATATTTTGATGCATATATTGCTTATTTTAATGCATTGAAATTTTGATGCACGATATATATATATATACAAACACACACACAAACTAAAGAAATACACCACAGTGATCGTCAAGGCGCACAATTGGCATTAGTAATCAACAAATCAGGGGAAATTTGAATCAACAAGTGTAATATGATGTGTGCATTTCATGCCTAGCGGAACACTAGAACAAGAGAAATTGAATAGGTTTTCTCGAGGCTAAGATGCACCAAGGTCTTGATTCCGCGAAAAGCCCGACAATCCAAAAGCCAAATGAAACTTAGAGATGCAATAACTATTTTAAAAATGTTTTACAGCTATGAGAAGAAAGAACTGAATGTCAATGATGGAACTACAGGATTCAATATAAAAAGAAGAAAAGAGCACAAAGCCCACCATGAAATGACCACATATAAGAATTCACAATTCACATTCTTAGTAGTGGGACTTAAGCTAACACAGGTTTGACTCTTTTCCCCCCACTTGTATCTATCTCGTGAATGCTAATGTCTATAATGTATATGCACTAGGAAAAATAGTGGAGAAGAAAACATCACACCATTCTCTGCGGCAAAATGCAGAGCATGAATAGCAGCTCCATGCTCGAAAAGGTATATAGATGTGGTTGTATGTCCTTTAATAACAAAGAAGTAAAGATGGGTAAAGCCCGCAAATTTACATGAACTTAGAAACAAACTAAACGGCATAATAGCAAGTAAGATAATAAATAACTAACCATGGTTATATTTATCATTGACATCAAGTTTCAACCCCTCCACCAAGTACTTGCATGCATCCGCTGTGCCAGCATCCGCAGCAACATGAAGGGCCCCTCTGTTGAGACGAACCTTCAGATCGGCCAATTCTAATTTTTTGGGGCATGAGAAAACAATTGCGAATGGCTATCAAATTATACCAAAAATCAAGAAATCAAATGAAGAATCTTTCAAGAGAGGGAAAACAATCCAAACCCTTGAAGCGATTTTCATTTCCAATCCACCGAACAGAAAGACCCTCAAGGGAATTAATCTCTTACATGGGAAAAAGATTTGAATTAATCTAAATTTGGTTCTTGTCGACTGCATTCAAATTTCATCTTAGGTTCAAATTGCCCAGGAATTATATTAAAAAAATTCCCGTATAAGTATATAAAATTTTAATCTTATGCAAAATAATGATGACATGAACTAATATTTTTAATGATGAGTTTGGATAAGAAGCAAGACAAGAATGGTATATATATATGAGGAAACTTCAAAGATTTTCAAGAATTTGTATATTTCACGAATTTCAATTAATGTATAGTTTTTTTAGTTATGCTCATTTAAATTTCTTTCACTAAATTAAAATACTAATAGGGAGAATCAATATCAAATTGTAGAGGAGAAGATGATTGTTTTGCAACTTGAAGTTCTTGATTTCGTTATGAAATAGATGAGATATTCTAATTTTAATTCATCACAAGCTTCAACAATGGTGGAAATGCTATGAAGAAGAAGATGATAACAAAAAGAGTGAAGTGCCCTTCAAAATATTAACAGATACACACGTAAAAAAGTTAGAAGTATAGTATAACAAGTGGTAGTTTCTGAAAGTCAGTATTGCAAGTGGTCTGACAGCCAAACTACGAGTACACAAAGTGCACTCTACTCAAATAAAAATAGCAACATGAAAGTTGAGCTATGTGAACTAAAATTGGGCTACATGAACAATAATAGAAAGAAAAAAAAAACTCTAATACTCCCTAATGGTGACATCGGGGGGCTTACTAAACGTGCAATGCCCTCCAACTATCAAATATTGATATATGCATCACATAACATATATATTTGAAGCTCTGCTATAGAATGTAGAACTCTGGCAGCCAACCTCCATAAATTGGGAGAATTAAAAGAAAAAATTAACATGGTGTTGTTTTGACAATATACGAACTTATAAGATACTCGCTGATCCTTCTTGTAAGTAAAATTACATCACGCGACATTCAAGAACAATAAAACCATTAAATGCACTTTGTTCTTGTACAATTACCATCGGAACTATAATGATGAGAAATAAAAATAGTAACATGAAAGTTGAGCTAAACAGAAATTGGTCGCATGAACAATAATAAAAAAAACTATAATGGAACTCATCATTATCTCTAACTTAATTTTCTCCCGTAGTTCTCTCTCTTCATTCATCTTTACGAGTATGGAAAATCATTCTTAATGAAAGTTGGAGTTTTCACGATACCACTTTTTGGGAGAAGTGGTCGGAGTTTAAAATGATGGTTGATCATGTTACGAAAAATGTAAAAGATCAACCATGTCGCTGCCGCATTGCACGCCCTTACATGTGCACTAGGATAATTGGATCGACCATATTCGCCCATACCATGGCAGCGATCGCGGCCGATTGTAAAATGTATGTCCATAGTCCGAATTCTCCGACTCTGCGAGAGATCGCCGATATCATTGAGAAACAATACTTGTTTCTCGAAACCAATACATAATATGACTCTCAACCCATTGCAGCCGACCTAGTCATTTAGAACACGATGTTGTTCGTGTTTATGCAATCAATATTCGTTAGTTGTTCATTGAGAAACACGAACAATGTTATTGTGGTAGTCGTCTGGAGCAAGATGTTCCAGGGTGCTCTGATGTACTAACACGAAAACATCGTGTTCTAAATGACTATCACAAAAATATTGTTCGTGTACATTGAGAAACACGAACAATGTTATTGTGATAGTCGTCAGGAGCAAGATGTTCTAGGGTGCGCTGATGTACTAGCACGAAAACATCCTGTTTTAAATGACTATCACAAAGAATAAGTATTGTTCTAAATAACTAGGCTCACTGCAGAGGAGGTTGAGATTCATATTATGTATCGTCTGCTAAGAAACAAATATTGTTTCTCAAGGATATCAGCGATCTCCTCGCAGAGAGTCAAGGGAGGAATTCCAGACTATGGACAGACATTTTACAGATCCGGCAAGCAGTCGTCTGCCATGGTCTACGGACGAATATGGTCGATCCAATTATCCAAGCGCATATGCAAGGACGCAGGAAGTACGGCAACGACATGGTTGATCTGTTACGTTTTTTTCGTAACATAATCAACCATCATTTTAAACTCCCGACCACTTCTCCCAAAAAGTGGTATCGTGAAAACTCGAACTTTTCATTAAGAATGTTTTTCCAAACTTCGTAAAGATGAATGAAAAAGAAAGAACTATGGGAAAAAATTAAATTAGTAGGGGATAATAATGAGTTCTATTAGAGTTTTTTTATTATTGCTCATGAAACCCAACTTTCATGTTACTATTTTTATTTTTCATCATTATAGTTCAGATGGTTATTGTACAAGAACAAGATGCATTTAATGGTTTTATTGTTCTTGGATGTCGTGTGATGTAATTTTACTTATAATAAGGATCAAAGGATGTATACTATAAGTTCGTATATTGTCAAAACAAATCATGTTAATTTTTTCTTTTTGGTTGTCCCAATTTATGCAGTGTCGCCCCTGAGAGTTCTACATTCTATAGCAGAGCTACAGATATATATGTTATGTGATGCATATATCACTATTTGATAGTTGTAGTGCATCGCACGCTTAGTAAGCCACCGATGTCACCATTATGGAGTATTAGAGTTTTTTTTTCTTCTATTATTGTTCATGTAGCCCAATTTCACCACATACCTCAACTTTCATGTTACTATTTTTATTTGTCATCTAGACCAACTTCATTATAGTGGCATAACTTTTTAAATGCTTAATCAAGTTATTGTGATATTCGAGCGGTGTTAGATTCAAAGATTATTAGGATTAAGATGTGAATTAATCTCTTACATGGAAAAAGATTTGAATTAATCTCAATTTGGTTCTTGTCAAACCAGCTTTCAAATTTCATCTTAGGTTCAAATCGCTTCAGAATTATATTAAAAAAATTCATCTTAGATAAGTATATTAAATTTTAATCTTATGCAAAATAATGATGACATGAACTAATATTTTTAATGATGAGTTCGACAAGAAGCAAGACAAGAATGGTATATATATGAGGAAACTTCAAGCAATACTATAAGATGTTGCATCCTATAGTATCAAATCTAATATTTTTATTATTTCTTTTGTTGCATCCTATCAGATCAAATCATTAAAAAAAAAAAGAACTAGAAAAAGTGGAGTCCGCTAAGAAATTTCTTTGGTTCTTTTATTATTTCTTTTGTCAGATTTTGATTTTATTATTTATACATGTCCTTTGTCGCTTTTAACGATCTCAATCGTTGAAATCTTAGCGTGCAGGCGTAAGAATATCTTTGCACGATCGGGATATTCTCCGGACTGAGAGTGAGCAAGGTAATGTTTCGGCGATACAAAAATCTAACACCGATCCGAATATCCCTAATAACGAGATTAAGCATTTAAAAAATTACGCCACTATAATGAAGTTGGTCTAGATGAGAAATAAAAAGAGTAAAATGCACTTTGTGTACTCGTAGTTTGGCTGTCAGAACACTTGCAATACTAACTTTCAAAAACTGAACTTTCTAGTTTTTTTACAGTTTGTGTACGTCCGTCAAATCTGTGTAACTTCGTCTGTCTCGACGAGGGTAAATTCGTCTTTTTACAGTTATCTTCTTCCAGAAACTCATTTCCACCATCACAATCTTTGTGAGAACTTGAAACTCGAAAATATCATCCATTTCATAACGAAATATACTCATTTAAATTGCATTAAACTCGTTTCTTTCTCCTCTACGAAAGGATATCAATTACAACTATCAAAGATTTACTTTCAAGAATTTGTATATTTAACAAATTTCAATTAATGTATTGTTTTTTTAGTTATGTTCATTTAAATTTCTTTCACTAAATTAAAATATTACTAGGGAGAATCAATATCAAATTGTAGAGAAGAAGAAGATGATTGTTTTGCAACTTGAAGTTCTTGAATTTCTAAGAAATGAATGAGATATTCTAATTTTACTTCATCACAAGCTTCAACAATGGTGGAAATGGTATGAAGAAGAAGATGATAACAAAAACACTGAATTGCCCTTCAAAATATTAACGGAGTTAACCAGATTTGACGATAGTACACACGTAAAAAAGGTAGAAGTACAGTATAGCAAGTGGTAGTTTCTGAAAGTCAGTATTGCAAGTGGTCTGACAGCCAAACTACGAGTACACAAAGTGCACTTTACTCAAATAAAAATATTAACAGAGTTAACCAGATTTGACGATAGTACACACGTTGTAAAAAAGTTAGAAATACAGCATAGCAAGTGGTAGTTTCTGAAAGTCAGTATTGCAAGTGGTCTGACAGCCAAACTACGAGTACACAAAGTACACTATACTCAAATAAAATAAGAACATGAAAGTTGAGCTATGTGAACTCAATTGGCTACATGAACAATAATAGAAAGAAAAACACTCTAATACTCCATAATGGTGACACCACGCGCTTATTAAACGCAATGCCTTCAACTATCAAATAGTGATATATGCATCACATAACATAAATATCAGTAGCTCGCTATAGAATGTAGAACTTTCGGCAGCCCAACCTCCATAAATTGGGAGAATTAAAAAGAAAAAATTAACATGATGTTTCGACAATATACGAACTTATAAGATACTTTTCGATCCTTATTATAAGTAAATTACATCACATCACACGACATCCAATAAAACCATTAAATGCACCTGTTCGCATAATAACCATCCAACTATAATGAAAGAAATAAAAATAGTAACATGAAAGTTGAGCTAAACAAAAATGGTCGCATGAACACACAAAAAACCTATAATGGAACTCATCATTATCGTAACTAACTTAATTTTCTCTCGTAGTTCTTCTTTCATTCATCTTTAAGAAGTTTGGAAAAGCATTTAATGAAAAGTCGAGTTTTCACGATACCACTTTTTGGGAGAAGTGATCCTGAGTTTAAAATAATGGTTGATCATGTTACGAAAAAACGCAACAGATCAACCATGTCGTTGCCGCATTTCTACGCCTTGCATGTGCGCTAGAATAATTGGATCGACCATATTCGTCCATAGACCATGACGAACGACTGCTTGCCGGATCTGTAAAATGTATGTCCATAGTCTGGAATTCCTCTCTTAACTCTCTGCGAGGAGATCGCTGATATCCTTGAGAAACAATACTTGTTTCTCAACAGACCAATACATAATATGACTCTCAACCTCCTCTGCAGTGGGCCTAGTCATTTAAAACACGGTGTTGTTCGTGTTTGTGCGATCAATATTCGTTAGATGTTCATTGAGAAACACGAAGAATGTTATTGTGATAGTCGTCTGGAGCAAAATGTTCCAGGGTGCTCTGATGTACTAGCACGAAAACATCGTGTTCTCAATGACTATCACAAAACTTTGTTCGTGTTCATGCGATCAATATTCGTTAGTTGTTCATTGAGAAACACGAACAATGTTATTGTGGTAGTCGTCCGGAACAAGATGTTCTAGAGTGCTCTGATGTGCTAACATCGTGTTCTAAATGACTATCACAAAGAATAAATATTGTTCTAAATGACTAGGCCCACTGCACAGGAGGTTGAGAGTCATATTATGTACTGGTGTGCTGAGAAACAAATATTGTTTCTCAAGGATATTAGCGATCTCCTCGCAGAGAGTGAAGGGAGGAATTCCAGACTATGGACAGACATTTTATAGATGCGGCAAGCAGTCGTCTGCCATGGTCTATGGACGAATATGGTCGATCCAATTATCCTAGCGCACATGCAAGGACGTAGGAAGTACGGCAACGACATGGTTGATCTGTAACGTTTTTTTCGTAACATGATCAACCATCATTTTAAACTCCCGACCACTTCTCCCAAAAAGTGGTAGTGAAAACTCCAACTTTTCATTAAAAATGCTTTTCCAAACTTCGTAAAGATGAATAAAAGAAAAAGAACTATAGGAGAAGATTAAGTCTGTTAGGGATAATGATGAGTTCTATTAGAGATTTTTTTTTATTATTGTTCATGTAGCCCAATTTCTGTTTAGCTCAACTTTCATGTTACTATTTTTATTTCTCATCGTTATAGTTCAGATGGTTATTGTACAAGAACAAAATGCATTTAATGGTTTTATTGTTCTTGGATGTCGTGTGATGTAATTTTACTTATAATAAGGATCAAAGGGTGTATACTATAAGTTTGTATATTGTCAAAACAACATCATGTTAATTTTTTCTTTTTGGTTCTCCCACTTTATGCAGGTTGGCTGCCCCGAAGAGTTCTACATTCTATAGCAGAGCTACAGATATATATGTTATGTGATGCATATATCACTATTTGATAGTTGGAGGGCATTGCACGTTTAGTAAGCCACCCGATGTCACCATTAGAGAGTATTAGAGTTCTTTCTATTATTGTTCATGTAGCCCAATTTCAGTTCACATAGCTGAACTTTCATGTTACTATTTTTATTTCTCATCTAGACCAACTTCATTTTAGTGGCGTAACTTTTTAAATGCTTAATCTTGTTATTAGGGATATTCTGAGCGGTGTTAGATTTTTGCATCGCCGAAACATTACCTTGCTCACTCTCAGTCCGGAGAATATCCTGATCGTGCAATGATATTCTTCTGCACTGCACGCTAAGATTTCAACGATTGAGATCGTTAAAAACAGCAAAAGGACATGTATAAGTGTTACATATATACCCCTTATTTCTTTTACTAATTTGGATTGATCTTGTTTTTTGACCAACGAACTCCATCTTTCCATTTTGAAAGAGACAACATTGAAATGGGATTTCAGGACAAGGCAGCTTTGGACATCGTCGTATATAGCTTTATACAGAGACCAAAAAAAGACTTGTATATGGAACTTTTCGATTTTTTGCAGGATAATATATAAGTTTCTTGTATTTTCTTGCCTTTGTTGTATGGTGTGAGGGAGTACATATAAAGAAGGATTTTTTGTGTTGCAGAGAGAGAGAGGGAGGGAGAGAGAGGGAAATGTAGATTTGTGGGAAAGAAGGGAACGTGTGACCGTTTATATAGTATTAATTTGGTGGTACTTTAAAGACTAACTAATGTCTATGGCAGGGGGATTGGGTAGTGCTATGTGGTAACTTTATGTTGGCTAAAAAGCATTCTATGATTAATCCCGAGTTGCAGACATTTTTTGAATTAAAACATCGGCGTTTTCTGGTTGACGTAGTGTGCACCGAGAAAGACCATTTTACCCCTCTTCTCTCCATTCTCTTTTTTTGTATGGAATTTAATAATACTTTATAATAATATCAAAAAATGTTCAAAAAACAAATTTTAAAACATACTATTAGAATATTGAATTAAATTAAATAGACAACTACTTATCCAACCAAAAAATAAAGAACTTTCTGCAGGAATCTCCAAAGATCCTCAAACCGACCAGCTTTTTTCATTTTTACTTTTTTTCTTTTTTCTTACGCCAGGCAACGAGAGCCCACGGACCTCCGGGGACCGGCTATTTCTCTTTCTTTCTTTCTTTTTTTCTTACGCTAGGTCACCAGCTTGCTTTCCAACTGACCTCCTGATCGGCCATTTTTACGCCAGCCGCAGGCAAGCTTTCAGGTGAGGCTTACTTCCGGCGGCCGGCCTTATTTTTTTTAAGGTCACGCCTGCGGGCTTACTTTCTGGCGGTTCTTAATTTTTTTCTTTTTTTTCTACGGCAAACCCGTCGGCTACCGATAAAAGTTTGATGCTCCGGCGGCCAATCTTTTTTCTTTAACACCAGAATGCCAGCTTGATCCTCCGGCAGCCGGCAATTTTTTTGTAAGGCAGAGCCATCGGCCTGCTTTCTGGCAGTCATTGATTTTTTTCTTTTATATTACGACAGGCTCATCGGCTGTCGATAGAATTTTGAGAACCAACATATTTTTTTCGTATTAGTAATGTGGTAACTTAATTATTTTATTTCAATTATATCACCGCATCGTGCCATTATGACATGAGCAATCTCTAGTCTATAATATAAAAGACAGTTGTGTTTTTTTACGGTAGTGTGCACCTGAAAAGATCAATTTATCCCACTTCTTTTTCCATTCTCTTTGTTCTGAATTTAATAATACTAAATAATAATATCAAAAATGTGCAGCAACAATAAATTTTGAAAAAACTCGTATATTATTAAAAAAATTATATTAAAAGGACAATTAATTAAGAGGAAAAAAAATTACGGCGATCTCCGACGAACTTCGGGCGGCCATTTTTCCAACAGTGGCGCTGGCCACCGGCAGACCTCCGGCGGTCAGCGTTTTTTTTTAACGCCATGTTGTCGGCCTGATCTCCGGCGACCAGTCATTATTCTTCTCCTTTTTTTAAGGCCAAGTCGGAGCCTGCTTTCATATAGGCAACCGTCAGCGGCTGATGGACCCCCGGCGACCGGCCATTACTTTTTTTTCGCCAAGCCTCCGGCTTGCTTTCCGGAAGGACAATTCCAGCGACCGACCAGTTTTTATTTTCTTTTATTCTTTTTATACGTCAGCCGACGGCCTGCTCGATGGGCCATTGCCGGTTGCCGGCGGACCTCAGGCGCCGATTATTTTAAAAAAAATTTTATGCCAGGCCACCGGTCTGCCATTTTTTTAACACCAGGCCGCCGGCCTGCTTTCTGGCGATCCACTGCCGGCAACCAACGGACCTCCAGCAGCCGGCCATGTTTTTCTTTTTGTGTTGAATTTAAGAATAATAATAATACCAAACAATATTTAACAATAATAAATTTCAAAAAATACTCCTAGAATACTAAATGAAATTAAATAAAGGACAAATTGATTTTCAAAAAAAATTATGGGATTTCCGACAAACCTTCAACCGACCAAGTTTTCTGGCAGGGCCGCTGCCGGTCGCGGACAGACTTTCAACGACGGGCCAAATTTACGCTAGACTGCGGGCCAGGTTTCTGGTAGGCCACCATCTGCTGCAGTCGGACCTCCTGCAACAGCTTAATTTTAAAAATATAAGTACTCATTCCGTCTCATTGAATAGTCTACTTATAATTTTTTATATTTTTGTAATTTCGAAATTTACATTTGAGAATACTGTACCCGCGAGCCCGCCACCGATTGGGTACCCATCACCCCCTACCCGCGGGATACGCGCGTACCCACCATTCATGGGTATCCGTCACCCGCGAATCAGATATATACAAACATATGATTAATTAAATATACATTAAAATACATACCTGTTGGTTGTTGCGGCTGGGCGTCGCGGAGGGGAGGGCGTCGCCGTCGCGGAGGGAAGGGTCGCGTCGCGGACGGGAGGGGAGGGTGTTGTGTCGCGGACGGGAGGGGAGGGCGAGGGAAGGGGAGGGCGTCGCGGCGGCTGAACTGAGGGGAGGGAGTCGCGTCGCAGAGGGAAGGGGAGGGCGTCGCGGCGGCTGAACTGAGGGGAGGGGGGGGCGTCGCTTCGCGGAGGAAAGGGGAGGGCGTCGCGGCGGCTGAACCGAGGGGAGGGGAGGACTCGTGGCGGCTGAGTGAGTGACAGAACATTGGGGGGCGATAGCGCGAGAGAGAAACTGGTAGGGTAAAGGGTTTGTAACTTTTTTATAGTGGGTAGATTAATTTAGGAATATTATTAATATTATTATTATGGTTAATTAGCGGGTAATTGACCGGTATTTTACGGGTGGGTATACGGGTTTCGCATGTATGGATAGTAGGGAATGGGTCGGTTTGGGTCGGTTTTGGGGTAAAATCGAACACAAACCGCTAATTTCGGTTTTGGGGTTTTAGAACCCAATGGGTTCGGTTTTTGTTCGGCTTCGGCTTTCGATTTCAAGTCGGCTTTCTGCTTCTGCTTTCTCTGGTTCAACCCATACCCTCATGGATTTTGGGTTTAAACCCGTGGGTTTTGGGTTTTAACCCATTTTCCATCAAATGTATATATTAAAATATATATTTAATATTAAATAATCAGGGTTATGTTCCAAATTTTAGTTTTTTATTTTTTAAAATATATATTAAATATTAAATAATCAGATATAAAAATATATTATGGGTCGGTTTCGGTTTGGCCTTGCCTCGGTCGGTTTCGTAAGAATGGGTCGATTTCGATTTCACGGTGCGGTTTAAAGTATAATCAAACCGAAACCGAAAATCTTGCTTAAAATATGAACCCAAACTCGATGGGTTCTCTTTGGTTTTGCTTTCGATTTTATCGGTTTTTGTCGGTTTCTCGATTTCCTGTTTCGGTTTTGCTCAGCTCTAATGGATAGAAACTATCCATAGCCATACCCACGAACTAAATGGATAGTGATTTTAAACCACGAACCTATTCGTGAATACTAAATATTTCTCAAACCCGCTAGTAAAATGGAGTGTATGTATATCCATAGTTTTGCAGGAATTCCTATTTATATGCATTGATTATAGGAGTCTAATTTTGCATATTTTCTTGACACTGTAGTTAGAGGTGTTCACGGTTTCGGTTCGAACCGTCGAACCGCCGGTTTTGAACCATTGACCGCAGTTATGTTAACCGTTGACCGCGGTTTGGTTCAAAACCGAAACCGTCAACCGTTTTAAGACAGTTCCGTTCCGGTTCGGTGTTTTGACGAACCGCGAACCTGCGGTTCAATCGCCGGTTTTTCAAAAAAAAAATCAAAATTTGAATTTTATATCTGTTGCTCAACCGCCGGATCGAACTGGAACCGGCGGTTCCAACGGTTACCTATTCAAATTTTGAATTTTTTTAATACATTTTTACACCTATAAATATCCCCCTCACATCCTTCATTTTCCTCACACCAACTCTCTATCTACTTTCTCTCTACATTCATTCTAATTTCTATTCTCTCAACTCTCAACTCTCAAGTATACTTTTAATTGAGGGCCTGTAACCCAAGTGGGGGACAATGAGGCGATCAGGTCATGCTGACAAACTTACCTCTAGACCGGGGGTGAGCTCGAGCCTCTTGGGGCGGACTCAGGACAGGGGACGATCTTCCTTGTGTGCGTGTGTGAGGGAAAAAAAAAGTATAATTTTAATTGAAAAAAATGTCAAGTGGTCAATTCAACCGGGGAAAGGGAAAAGCTATCACCGGCATTCCTCGACGAGGAAGAGGCAGTGCTAGTGGTAGTACTCCTACTCATACTCCGAGTGCTCATTCTATTCCAAGTCCGAATTTTGGAAATTATGTTCCCGATGAATTAACCGAGGAACAAATCAATGAAATGTTTGAAGCCTCAAAATCGATTCATGAAGATGATGAGCAAGAGCAACCAACAAAACCAAAACAAAGGAAACCATTCGAGCTCAAATCTCCATTATTTGCGCTTCATTATACAAATATGGACGACGTTGCATCCGGTCCAGGTCATTTCTTGGCCAAGTGCAACTATTGCGATAAAATGTACAAGTTTAAAAAATGATGAGGTTACGGGACACTCAATGGCCATATACAAAGACAACATCCCGACAAAGTTGGCATCGAGTCTAATCAAACCCAACTTCGAGGCAGGGCGACGACTCCTAATGCCCCAATCAAGGTAATAGTTCTTTATTTAAATTTTATCCAATTACCGCTAGAAAATAATTAGCTAGATTTGTTTGTGGTAAATTTCTTCCTTTTAACTTTGCCGACGACCAAATGTATGGAAATTTTACTCAACTAAGTTTTAATCCCTCTAGTAAAAAAATTTAACGCTCTACCATAACTCGTGATGTTCGAAAAACTACTAGCGAGACAAAATTAATTTTAGCTAATATGTTTTTAAACTTAGATCATAAAGTTTGTATATTCAGATGCTTAGAGTGATCATTGGGAAGTAAATTCATATATGGGAATTACTTGTTTTTGGATTGATGATTCTTGGGCTATACAAAAATGTTTAATTGGTTTTAGAGAGTTTAATATCAAGATACCGCCTTAAAATATTTCGCATAAAATTCATATAATTTTATCCGAATATAATTTAGTACATAAAGTTTTTTCAATTTCTTTTGATAACGCTAGCTCCAATACAACTAGTTTAAATTCACTTATTGCAATATGTGAGCATCTTTTGGTGGTAGATTTTTTCATGTTAGGTGCATTTGTCATGTTTTTAATTTATGTGTTCAAGATGGTTTAGCTATTTTACAAGAAGCATATGCTCTTATCCGTGAAGCAATAATGTATTTAATTAGACATTTTTCTCTAGGTAAAAAAATGGAAGAGATATTGCATAAAAAATAATATTCATCCAAATAAATTTTCAAAAGATGTGTCAAATCGTTGGAATTCTACTTACAATTTGTTAAATGATAGTTATGAATATCGTATTGCATTGTGCAATTTTTATAACGAAAAACAAGTACTCGTTTGCTTATTGCCAACTCAATGGGATAAGTGTTCTAGTTTAATGGCACTTTTAAAAAATTTAAAGAGGCAATTGGTTTTTGTTCGACGTTTATTATCCCACTTTTACACTTGTTGTTGAACATTGTGTTAAAATTATACATGTATTCAAGTCTTTAATTAAAGTTCTCGATTTATTTAATTGTATAAAAGAAATGAGAGACAAATGGATTTAATATTTCGCCTACATTCCTACGGGTTTTTTAGTTGCTAAACTTTAGATCCTCGAGTTAGAGAGGAAGGTTTGCTAAAATTACTCACACTTTACTATAATGCTTTATTTCCTAATCATATTGCTAATTTTATTTCTCCAAATCCTAGTGATTTAGTTCAAAATGCCAAAAAATTATTGTCTACTCTTTATCGTGAATATGCTTGTAGTTATAGTGGTAGTCTTGATCTTGGTACGAGTTCTTTTGCTCCTGTTCACATTTCTTCTAGTAGTAGTAGTATATCTTCTTTTGATTTTGCTACGGATCTTAGTGAATGGAATGCCTATTAAGAAGATTTATCCCGAAAACAAACAAGGTACCAAAGTAATGCTTATTAAGAACTTGAAAATTATTTAACTACTTGTGAACTGGGAGCTTTAGAATTTGGATCGGATTGTAATAACAATTTTCTTAAGTGGTGGGCAAAAGGGTCTACAATTCTTCTTGTAGTTGCCACGATCGCGAAGAGAATACTAGTTGTCCTCTCCTCAACAGTTTCTGTTGAACAAGCCTTCACTGTATGAGGATACATTCTCGATGAACGACGATCTCGATTGATGCCTTAAAATCTTGAAGCCCAAGCATTATTGAATGATTGGGTGAAAGTCGAGTTACGCCAACAAGAACTAAATTATAATGAACAAGAAGAGAGTGATACATATGATACCGGATCTAGCAATGATTCGGTTGACTTGGGTGATTGAACCATCTCCTCTGTGCCTCCCCTCCGCTCCCTAAGGTAAGTATAAGGTAAGTGAACTACGAAGACTTTGATTCACAAGGTTAAGGGATACGTAGGCAACTTAATCCAAATATTCAAAGTTGAAATTCTTAAATTTAACTTTAAATATAATTAAGCTCAATGCCATTTTTATCCCCCCCCCCCCACAAATTTAAAAATGAACTACGAGGACTTTGATTTTGATTCTTAAACTCTAAAGTTACGAATATCGAATACGTAGGTGCTTAATTTAAAGATTTAAAATTACAAAATTCAAGTTTAGACTTTAATACTTGAATTAAGCTCAAGTCCAATTTTTACCCCATACTTTTTTTTTAAAATTAAAATTTAAAAAATTTAAATAAAAAAAAAAACGAACCGACGGTTCGCGGTTCAAAGCCGTTACCGTGAACTGCTATAAGGTTGTTCGGTTCCGGTTCCGATTTTCGGAAAACCGGAACTGGCGGTTCAAAAAACCGGCGATTTTGAACCGCCGAACACCTCTAATTGTACGCTTGAGTTGACTGAACAATAAAACCATTAGATGCACCTTGTTCTTTGTACAATTACTATCAAGTATTATTCTATTTTATCTTACTTTAAGAAAAATCTGTACTAAACAAAAATTTAAACAATGTGTAAAATGTAAATAATAAAATCCCATCTCACTAAAGATACATTAAGTTTAGCCCACATAACTTTTAGAAAATACATTACCTCCGTCCCACAAAACTGTGCTCATTTTGACTTTGACCGGTCTCTCCAAATACACCTCTGACCATTAATAATTTTAATTATATATGAATAAAAATTATAAAAAAAAATATTTGGAAAATACACATTAAGACAAATCAAATAAGTACTTACATTACTATAATCAGAGAGTACTAGTTATCAAAATAGCTTTTTCAAATATACAACGAAGATTTAATACTTTCTCGTCCCAACAAAACAATCCTTTTTGTTTTAAGAAAAAAGTTCACTTTCACAAATCAATGTCAATATCTAACTGAAATGTATAAAAAGTAAATGCCAATGTCTAACTGAAATGTATAAAAAGTAAATGCCAATGTCTAACTGAAATGTATAAAAGTAAACGTTAATGTCTAATTGAAATGTATAAAACTCTTCAAGGTAAAGTTCCATATTATACACACTATGATATTAGTTGGCTGAACAAAATAATTCAAAAAAAAAAAAAGTAAAATCGATGGTTTAAAAGGAATGGTACATGTTCCTTCCTTTTAAGTGAATAGGTGTGTGTATATATATATATATATATGTATATATATATATATATATATATAAATTGGTTCAAATGGGAATGACTCATTAAAGTAAAAATGTGAGTTCAGCGCATATTTAGTACAGGTTCACTGTACGCCTAGAATGTTGTAAAGCGTATTCGTTTTTGGAGATTCAGTGTATACATTTAGTATGGATATATTGTGCACTGAAAAAAAAAATGAAATATGCGAGTATAAAACTCTTCAAGTTAATGTTCCATATCATACAAACTATGGTATTAGTTGAGTGGACAAAATAATTCAAAAATAAGTAAAGTAGATGGTTTAAAAGGAATTGTACATATTTCCTCTTTTTAAATGAATAGGTATATATATATATATACCTATATATATATATACATAAATTGTTCAAATGAAAATCACTTCTTAAAATGAAAACATGTGTTCAGTGAATATTTAGTACATATTTACTATATATATTTAGTCTGGATATATTGTAGACTGGAAAAAAAGATATATGAGCGTATAAAATTTTTCAAGTTAATGTTTCATATCATACATGAGTTTTGTACTAATTATGCATGAAATATATGCATATCGTGCATCAAAATTGCAATGTATTAAAATATGCATTATATGCATCAAAATATCTATGCATTAAAATATTACATTATATGCATCAAATTTTTGTGAAAATAAATCTAGGTCATCCATTTATCAATATATATGGATGAAATTCATTCTTATTTCTTAACTTAAATTGCATTCTCACCTGAACCCACATATATATATATATATATATATATATATCACTTCTTAAAATAAAAACCTGAGTCCAGTGAATTTTTAGTACAGATTCACTGCACGCGTAGTATCTTGTAATACATATTCATTTTTTGGGATTCACTTTATACATTTAGTATTGATTTATTATTGTGCATTGAAAAAAAAAAATGAAATATGCATTATAACATACGACGTGTGCGTTGAGTCCGTACTGAATATGCACGGATTCACGTTTTTATTTTAAATAAAAAATGTTTTCATTTGAACCAATCGCTACGGATATACATATATGTATATGTATAAATGATATTATTATTATTATTATTATTATTATTATTATTATTATTTTAGCTATTATTCTCCTTATAAAGGTGGTATAACTAAAAAATATACTTTCATGTTTCAACGAATAATATTTTCACTATACATTTTTTAAAAAATAGACAGCTACAATAATGTAAAATATGTGAAAAGTCTAAGATTGATGTAAATTACAATCTGATTACACTTGCATGAAAACCACAAAGAATGAACCATTTTGAAACTAAAATTTAAGTCAATATCTAATTTTATTTTTAAATAGTAAAATATGAGCATATTGAAAGCCTAAAAAATGAAGTAAATTGCAATTCGAATACACATCTATATAAATACAAAAAAGAGAGAAGATATAGTTTAGCCATATAGCTTAATAGATTCTAAAATTTGTCATACAACTTAGTTTGTACAAATTGTAGTAAAAAAGGATAAATCTGGACCAATTTACCCTTACTAAAGGGAGGAGTAAATTTTGGGTTTTTATCCCAACCACCCTATTATCACCATTTATAATTTTCTCATTTTTTACATCTTCTCTCTCTTCTCTCTCCTCTCTCTCGAGCCAACCGTCCCACCAAATCGGCACCACCGCTGCGGCGCTGCCTCATCTCCTAACTCTATCCCTCTCCTTCTCCGGCCAGTTTCCTTTCTGACCAGACCACTTTCTCCTCGCGGCGGCGCTACTCCCTTGTCCTCGCCGTCGCCGCTGCCGCTCTTGTCCTCGTCGCCGCTGTTCTTCCGCCGCCGATCCTGCTCTCTTTATGGCGCCACTGCTGCCTCCCTATCACCGCCGCTTCTTACCGTCCACCTCACCGCCCCACCTGCATCAAG
>CM065814.1:146959500-147064357 GCA_033398695.1 Orobanche coerulescens | reverse complement strand
GATTTGAATTTTCTGGTTACTCTATTGTGTGGTGGTAACTCATTACGAAATGATCATTTCTTTATATGTGATGGTAACTCAGTATGAAATTACGACTCATTACAAATGCTCCTGCGGTGTTTATGCAATTGATGAATCGGGTATTCTTAGAATACTTGGATAAATTCGTGGTCGTTTTTATTGATGACATCTTGATCTATTCGAAGGATCAGAAGAGCATGCAAAACATTTGCGTATCGTTTTAAATACTTTGAGGAATGAACGGCTTTATGCGGAACTTTCTAAATGCGAGTTCTGACTTAAGGAAGTAACGTTCCTTGGGCACGTGATATCAAACGACGGAGTTCAGGTAGACCCGAAGAAAGTTGAGGCAATTTTGGAGTGGGAATCTCCTAAAAACGTGAAGGAAGTCCGAAGTTTCTTAGGAGTTGCCGGATATTATCGTCGTTTTGTGGAAAGATTTTCCAAAATTGCTCGTCCGCTTACTCAGCTGTTACAGAAGGCTCAGAAATTCGCGTGGAACGAGAAATGTCAGACTAACTTTGATGAACTTAAGAGAAGACTGACAACGGCGCCAGTACTAGCACTACCAGATGGAACCGATGGGTTCATGGTTTACAACGATGCGTCGAATCAGGGTTTGGGTTGCGTGTTGATGCAGAAGGATAGGGTGATTGCCTATGCCTCTCGACAGTTGAAACCTTACGAGGTTAACTATCCGACACATGATTTAGAGTTAGCAGTCGTTGTCTTTGCCCTGAAGATTTGGCGACGTTATTTCCTTGATGAAGAAGATGATAATCAAGTTGAACCTAGTAAATAAGTTCTTATGGTGTTCATCGGGGTATTTTCGATATCTTGTTGCTTTGGATTAATAAAGAGTATGATTAGAATCCTTGTAAGACGAATTATCATGTGGTATAATTGAAGAATCCGACCGAAGGATGCATTTGATCTTAGATGGAATACTATGAGCTTTTGTTCGGTTAAGTAGCATAATGTTGATTCAACCAAAATGGTTTGGGGCTGATTAGTACGCTTGTATGATTGGGTTTAACACATCATTTGATGTTCATATAATGTTAGAACAATTATCTCGAACCGTTAGTTATACCGATGTTATTGTTCGCTGAAGGTTCGGGTTTTGGTGGATTAATCGAGTGAGAGCTCTTCGAGCGGGTTGAAGATTTTTCGTAGTAGCAATCCTTGTCGCCATTTCTAAGGCAAGTATCGTATTTTGAATTTGGGCGAAAAACCTGACAATCAAAAAGCCAAATGAAACTTAGAGATGCAAAACATATTTGAACAATGTTTTACAGCTAGGAGAAGAAAGAACTGAATGTCAATGATGAAACTACAGGATTCAATATAAAAAGAAGAAGAAAAGAGCACAAAGCCCACCATGAAATGACCACATATAAAGAAAAAAAATGCAAAGGCCTTATCACATCCATAATGAAATCACAATTCACATTCTTAGTAGTTGGACTTGAGCCAACACAGGTTTGACTCTTTTCCCCCCACTTGTATCTATCTCGTGAATGCTAAAGTCTATAATGTATATGCACTAGGAAAAATAGTGGAGAAGAAAACATCACACCATTCTCTGTGGCAAAATGCAGAGCATGAAATCTCTATCATCATGAATAGCAGCTCCATGCTCTAAAAGGTATTTAGATGTGGTTGTATGTCCTTTCATAACAGCAACAGAAAGATGGGTAAAGCCTGCAAATTTACATGAACTTAGAAACAAACTAAACGGCAAAATAGCAAGCTAATAAATAACAACCAAGGTAATCTTTCAAGGATATGTATTGGATCGACCATATTGGTCTGCTGAGAAACAATATTTGTTTCTCAAGGATATCAAATAGTTCAACTCTGGATGGTGACATAGCTCAACTTTCATGTTATGGCTACATGAACAATAATAGAAAGAAAAAAAACTCTAATACTCCCTAATGGTGACATCAGGTGGCTTACTAAACGTGCAATGCCCTCCAACTATCAAATAGTGATATATGCATCACATAACATATATATCTGTAGATCTGCTATAGAATGTAGAACTCTCCGGGGCAGCCAACCTGCATAAATTGGGAGAACCAAAAAGAAAAAATTAACATGGTGTTGTTTTGACAATATACGAACTTATAGTATACTCTCTTTGATCCTTATTATAAGTAAAATTACATCACACGACATCCAAAATCTATAAAATCATTAAATGCACCTTGTTCTTGTACAATAACCATCTGAACTATAATGATGAGAAATAAAAATAGTAACATGAACGTTGAGCTAAACAGAAATTGGGCTGCATAACAATAATAAAAAAAAGCTTTCTTTCTCTTTCATTCATCTTTACGAAGTCTCGGAAAGCATTCTTAATGAAAAGTTGGAGTTTTCATGATACCACTTTTTGGGAGAAGTGGTCGGGAGTTTAAAATGATGGTTGATCATGTTACGAGAAAAACGTAACAGATCAACCATGTTGTTGCCGTACTTCCTACGTCCTTGCATGTGCGCTAGGATAATTGCATAGACCATATTCGTCCTTAGACCATGAAAGACGACTGCTTGCCGGATCTTTAAAATGTATGTCCATAGTCTGGAATTCCTCCCTTGACTCTCTGCGAGGAGATCGTTGTGATCCTTGAGAAACAATACTTGTTTCTCAGCAGATCAATACATAATATGACTCAACCTCCTCTGCAGTGGGCCTAGTCATTTAGAACACGATGTTCGTGTTTATGCGATCAATATTCGTTAGTTGTTCATTGAGAAACACGAACAATGTTATTGTGGTAGTCGTCTGGAGCAAGATGTTCCAGGGTGCTCTGATGTACTAGCACAAAAATATCGTGTTCTCAATGACTATCACAAAATTTTGTTCGTGTTCATGCGATCAATATTCGTTAGTTGTTCATTGAGAAACACGAACAATGTTATTGTGGTAGTCGTCCGGAGCAAGATGTTCTAGGGTGCTCTGATGTACTATCACGAAAACATCGTGTTCTAAATGACTATCACAAAGAATAAGTATTGTTCTAAATGACTAGGCCCACTGCAGAGGAGGTTGAGAGTCATATTATGTATTGGTGTGCTGAGAAACAAGTATTGTTTCTCAAGGATATAAGCGCAGACATTTTACAGATCCGGCAAGCAGTCGTCTGCCATGGTCTATGGACGAATATGGTCGATCCAATTTCTCGTAATATGATCAACCATCATTTTAAACTCCCGACCACTTCTCCGAAAAGTGGTATCGTGAAAACTCCAACTTTTCATTAAGAATGCTTTTCCAAACTTCGTAAAGAAGAATGAAAGAGAAAGAAATACGGGAGAAAATTTAGTTAGGGATAATGATGAGTTCTATTAGAGGGTTTTTTTTATTATTGTTCATGCAGCCCAATTTTAGTTTAGCTCAACTTTCATGTTACTATTTTATTTCTCATCATTATAGTTCAGATGGTTATTGTACAAGAACAAAGTGCATTTAATGGTTTTATTGTTCTTGGATGTCGTGTGATGTAATTTTACTTATAATAAGGATCAAAGAGAGTATACTATAAGTTCGTATATTGTCAAAACAACAGCATGTTAATTTTTTCTTTTTGGTTTTCCCAATTTATGGAGGTTGGCTGCCCCGGAGAGTTCTACATTCAATAGCAGAGCTACAGATATATATGTTATGTGATGCATATATCACTATTTAATAGTTGGAGGGCATTGCACGTTTAGTAAGCCACCTGATGTCACCATTAGGGAGTATTAGAGTTTTTTTTTTCTTTCTATTATTGTTCATGTAACCCAATTTCAGTTCACATAGCTCAACTTTCATGTAACTTTTTAAATGCTTAATCTGGTTATTAGGGATATTCTGAGCGGTGTTAGATTTTTGCATCGCCGAAACATTACCTTGCTCATTCTTAGTCCGGAGAATATCCTGATCGTGCAAAGATATTCTTGTGCACTGCACGCTAAGATTTCAACAATTGAGATCGTTAAAAACAGCAAAAGGACATGTATAAGTGTTACATATATACCCCTTATTTATTTTACTAATTTGGATTGATCTTGTTTTTTGACCAACTAACTCCATCTTTCCATTTTGAAAGAGACAAAATTGAAATGGGATTCAAGGACAAGGCAGCTTGGGACATCGTCCTATATGGCTTTATACAGAGACCAGAAAAAGACTTGTATATAGAACTTTTCGATTTTTTGCAGGATAATATATAAGTTTCTTGTATTTTCTTGCCTTTGTTCTATCATGTGTAAGGGAGTACATATAAAGAAGAATTATTTGTGTAGCTGAGAGAGAGGCAAGGAGAAAGAGGGAAATGTAGATTTGTGGGAAAGAAGGGAACGTGTGACCGTTTATATAGTATTAATTTGGTGGTACTTTAAAGACTAACTAATGTCTATGGCAGGGGGATTGGGGAGTGCTCTGTGGTAACTTTATGTTGGCTAAAAAGCATTCTATGATTAATCCTGAGTTGCCGACATTTTCTCAATTAAAACATCGGCGTTTTTTGGTCGTCGTAGTGTGCACCGAAAAAGACCATTTTACCCCTCCTCTCTCCATTCTCTTTTTTTGTACGGAATTTAATAATACTTTATAATAATATCAAAAAATGTTCAAAAAACAAATTTTAAAACATACTATTAGAATATTGAATTAAATTAAATAGACAACTTATCCAACCAAAAAAATAAAGAACTTTCTGCAGGAATCTCCAAAGAACCTCCAACCGACCAGTTTTTTTTTTTATTTTTTTTCTTTTTTCTTACGCCAGGCAACGAGAGCCGACGGACCTCCGGGGACCGGCTATTTCTCTTTCTTTCTTTTTTTCTTACGCCAGGTCACCAGCTTGATTTCCAACGGACCTCCGGTGACTGGCCATTTTTTTACGCCACGCCGCCGGCAAGCATTCAGGCGAGGCTTTCTTCCGGCGGCCGGCCATATTTTTTTTAAGGTCAAGCCTGCCGGCTTACTTTCTGGCGGTTCTTAATTTTTTTTTTTCTACGGCAAACCCGCCGGCTACCGATAAAAGATTGGGAATAAAAAAAAATTCTTACAAGTAATCTCGTAATTCAATTATATCACTATAATACAAAGGATAGTGGTGTTTCTTGTGATAGAGTGGCACCTCAAAAGATTATTCTATCCCTCATCTCTCCTTCCCTTTTTGTGTTGAATTTAATAATAATTAATAATAATATCAAAAAATATTCGACAATAATAAAATTTAAAAATACTATTAGAATTTTAAATTAAATTAAAAAACAACTATTTTTTAAAAAAAATATGAGATCTCCGTCGGACATCCGCCCGACCAGCTTTTCCAGCAGGGCCGTCGCCAGCAGCCCTCATGCAACCGGCCACTTTTTTTCTTTTCGTTTTTTTACATAAGGCTGTCGGCTGCTTTCCGATGGGCCGTCGCCGGCGGCTAGCGGACCTCCGGAGACGAGCCATTTTTTTTCTAGAAAAATAAATACGCCAAGCCCCGACGACTGGCCTTTTTCTTCTTACACAAGGTCGCCGACCTGCTTTCCACTGGCGGCTGGCCAATTTTTTTGCTACTTAATAATAATATCAAAAAATATTCAGCAACAGTAAATTTTAAAAAAATAATCATAGAATATTAAATAGGGCCAATTAATTTTCAGAACTTTTTTATACAGAAATCTTCGACAAACCTTCTACCAACCAATTTTTCCAACAGGGGCGCTGGTCGCCGGCATACCTACGGCGGCTGGCGGTTTCAAGTCTATCGAAAAGGGGTTTCCAATTAATAAATCCATCATTTGCCAAGGAATTATTATTATTAGGTTTAAACAATTTACAACAAAAACAATACACTTTATCTACTTTTTTTATGTAAACTAACCATTTCCGATCACGTGTCTGTCCATTATTTAGTTTATTAGTATAAGCACCATATGAAAAATGTCTAGATAAACTATCTTTCGGAAACACAAGATTTAGTTCTCTAATTGGCCCTTTTTCGAATAAAAGTTCTCTTAATTTATCGTCAAGCATATCCCAATTACTTGGATCATATATACCTAAAGGCGGAACAAATTGATGTTCATTCTCATAAATAACATTATCATTATCATTAGTGATATTTTCGTTCTCATTGGTAGTATTTTCATTCTCATTAGTGATATTTTCATTCTCATTCGTGACATTATAAGTCTCATTTATGTCATTTTCATTCTGATTGATACTATTAGCATTAGAAGTACCTACTTTTTCCATAAATTTATCCATAGATCCTTTTTGAGATAGTATTAGTTCAATTTTCTGTTTTTTTTTTTTTACTTTTTTCACTACGAGATAAATGTTTTCTAGGCAACATGTTATTATTCTATCTAGACTTAAATAAAATTACGATAATGAGAAAAAACAAGTAAAGAAACGAAAACACCTGATTTTAACTTGTTTTGTAAATTGTAATCTCTTTTCCTTTTGAAGAGTTGAAGTTTCCAACTTCCAAGCTCCAGCAACAACCAACAAGTCAACAATTTTCAGAAGTCAAGGAGCAAAAACTGAAAAAACATCAGAAACAAAAATTCAGATTTCACTTGGACAATTTCAGAAATCAAAATCAGAAATCAGAAATTCAGCATTCACTTCGACAATTTCAGAAATCAGAATTCAAAAACAGAAATCAGATTCCACACAATTTCAGAAAGCAAAATTAGAATTTCAGCACTCACTTAGACCATTTCAGAAATCAGAATTCACTTCAGAAAAGAATTAGACAATTTCAGACATTCAGAAACAAAAATTCAGAACTCACATAGTTAGACAATTTCAGAACTCGCTGAGTCGCTTCAGCAGCCCTTCACCTTCACGAGTTCACTCTTCGGGAATCAGGAAGTTCAGAAATTTTAGAACTTAGAATCAGAAATCATTGAAGCAATTTCAGAATTAGCAAATAGCGATTGAGGAATTTCAGAAGCAGAAATCTGAAAACCGAAAATCTGATTCTTTGAGAGATGAGACCGAACTTTGAAGCAAATAGTTAATTCAAAAATTTCAGACGCACGGTTCTTAAAATCTGTAGCAAATCGCAAAATCAAATCGGTACTTACTTTTCGGTTCTTCCGTTCTTCAATATTGTTACCGTTGGGCGTAACAAATGCTAGCGATTGGCGTGGTGAGAGGCGCGATTTGGGGTGCCATCAATTCCCTGAAGAATCGCTGTCTGCAAATGGGCCCTAAGAATTGGGTGGCCCTGGGCCATCACACAAACATGGATGAGAAAAAAAGACAAAAAAAGATATGCATTGATTAGCCAAAAAAGAAAATGCTAGTTTTGCAGGAATTCCTGTTTTTATGCAGAGAGAGAGAGAGAGAGGACTCTGACAAAACATAAGCTAGAAGGCACATCTAACCCACGATCAATATCAAGGAGATTTAATTACCTCAATTGAAACTTATGATAAGGAAGGAGGGAGTAATGATGTATCAATTTCATAATTTATTTAATGAAAAAAGTATTTTACATATCGTTTAATTATGTCCTATATAGTACAATGTCTATACGTCACTGGTTCCCTTCTTTCCCACAAGTCTACATTTATTTTTGTCCCCCCCCCCCCCCCCCTCTCTCTCTCTACACAAGAAATTCTTCTTTGAAAGTACTCCCTCACACCATACAATGAAGGCAAGAAAATACAAGAAACTTATATATTTTGGTGCAAAAAACGAAAAGTTCTATATACAAGTCTTTTTCTGGTCTCTGTATCAAGCCATATTCGACGATGTCCCAAGCTGCCTTGTCCTAGAGTCCCATTTCAACGTTCTCTTTCAAAGTGGAAATATGGAGTTAATTTCTTGGTCAACAAAACAAGATCAGTCCAAAACAGTAAAAGATATAAGAGGTATATATGTATATGATCCTATGTGTGTAGACTTTTCATGACCTGTAACAATTTTTTTCATTTTCTTTGAATCTGTGAAAAAAAAACATTGGAGTTTGCTCCTTTTTCATATTTTTTCTTAGCACTGGCATATCCACCACAAGTCTCATTGGCGTGGGAAAACTCAGGAACGGTGGTTCACAAGGGAATCTACAATAGATTTAGACATGCTGCAATTAAAAGAATGCTGCTAACATTGTGATATATAATTCTATATTATATTTAAATATATATTTCTGTATTTAGTTGTATTATGCTCTGATACTTTCAACACAGCATATAATATTTGCAATAACATATGCAATATAATATTTAAATATTTAATACCTCATTATTCTCAGTCGTGGATAAGTTATGTTTGACCAACTCGGTCAGATTATACAAACAAAGCTCCATGGAGCACTCAATGAACAAGTGACAAATATTGATCGCATAAACACGAACAATATTTTTGTGATAGTCATTTAGAACACGATGTTTTAGTGATAGTACATCAGAGCACCCTGGAACATCTTGCTCTGGACGACTACCACAATAACATTGTTCGTGTTCATACAATCAATATTCGTCACTCGTTCATTGAGTGCTCCATGGAGCTTTGTTTGTATAATCCGACTGAGTTGGTCAAACATAACTTATCTACAGCTGCGAAACTGAGAATAATGAGGTATATATTTAAATATTATACTATATATATTATTGCAAATTACATGATGTGTTGAAAGTATCGGAATATAATAGAACTAGATACAAAAATGTACATTTATATATAATATAGAGTTATATATATCACGTTAGCGGCATGCGATGTAATACCCGTACTTTTTGTAAATCTTCTACTCTTGTACTTTGTAATTTTACGCTCGTATAAGTGTTTGGTAAGCTTATATGGATCTTGGAACTCTTGTCAATCGATTTACCCCTTTTCTTATTCGGATCGTATTGTTTCGGATCCTTGATGCGATTATACTACCTTCGTGTAATGGGTAGCGCACGCTACGCACACCTTGTAGCGCACGCTAATTTAGTGAGGGTAGCGCACGCTATCCATTATCATTAGCGCACGCTACTAATGTATTGGAGCGGGCAGTCCGGTAGCTACCGGGTGGAAAAGGAGTTCTGGCGTACGCTAGGTGTGACCGTAGCGTACGCTAGATTTTGATGGTAGCGCACGCTACGTTACTAAAGTAACGTGCGCTAAAGAGAGCAGTGAGGGCGATAGGTTCGGGTGGACACCGACTACCGTGTAGCGCACGCTATTAGAAGTAATTAGCGCACGCTAATTGGAGTCACTAGCGCACGCTATGAGCGGTGTTAGCGTCTGTGCAGGCTGGCAGAGGCTCTTGGATTGCTGGTGAGTCCGATAGCGCGCTATTTTTCATGAATAGCGCACGCTAATCCCTATTTAGTATAAATAGGACATTTCCGTTCCCGAATCGTCATTTCTTCCTACCTTCACCTCCTTGGCGATTCTAGGCGATTCCGAGCGATTTGTGAGGAGTTCTTGAGCCGCAATTATCTAGCAACATCTTTGAGTTTCTAGTTCGTATTTATCAACGTTTAATCCTCTCCACCGCTCCAATCAAGGTAAAATTCTCACAACCCTAGATTTTTGGGATTTGGGGATTTTCCATCCGATTTCTTCGATCCGACTTGTTGTTATGTTAGAATATATCGATTACGAGTTATCTACCTTGGATACATGTTTTCTATGGATTTAATGGTGTATTTCGGAGTTCTTGAGTGTTTGGGATATTTGACTTGCGATTCACTATCCAAGAGAATTATTCCGGAACACATGTATCGGGTAGTAAATTCGGGTGATTCCAACTTATTTTCATACCGATGGGGTTTTGATAATTGAATTACGAACTTGCAGGTTCGGAGTTGTTGAATCCTTCGATCTTGGTACCTTGTCGTTTGTACCCTCTCCTCTCGTTTCGGCAAGTGATTCTTGTGAAAGTTATGTTCTTAAATGTGAAAAGTAATGCATGTGATTGTGAGAGTTGCTTTCGTTCACTCCGAGAGGACCCGACGGGGTCGAGGAGGGTTCCGCTTATGTCGGTTCGTGAACATGTGGGTTAGCCACTCCGAGATGATCCGACGGGGTCGAGGAGGGATTCGCGCATTGTCGAGTCCACGGTTAATAAAGAGATATCATCATTTCCAAATATGTTTGGATAATTGTATTTTAGGAAAATCATTATCATGGCTTTGAATTAGTGCATATGCTTTTATGTATAAGACTTGACATTTCACTTGTAATACTTGCCCTAACCCCTCTCGTTTGGGGAAAATTACTTTTGTGTTTTTCAGTCCTAAGGAACCTTACGAGCGGCCGGGACGATACGATGAGGATGGCGAGGCGTGATCCGTGGCTAGTTGTGTTCTACATTGTTTGGTCGTTGTTCTCTTCGGTCCATTTTATCCTGTAATAATAAGTGGTACTCGAGTACTTTAGGAAAGTCCTTTTCCATTGTCATACAACTTCTTGTATTTCTTCATGTTATGGTTTGTCCGTGGTTGAACTTCCTTGGTTGTATCGAGTTTATTGTTTCCCAGTGGATTTTATTAAATTTAATACGTTGTGAGTGAGATAAGCTAGTGAATCCCGGTCGGGATTTACTGTTGTGATATTCTCCGAATATCTCGGGGTGTTACGAGTCGGTATCGAGCTTAGGTTTATGGATACCAGGTGTCGGATTCTTTGGGTCTAAATGTCTTATTCGAGGACACGGTATCATGTGTGCCGTCATCTCGTCACGAGGTACTCGTAAGTTCCCTATCTTATTTACCCTCTTCATTCACTCACTATCATTCGATTATGGGACATGAGAAGTCCATATTCTAGACGGCATTGCTTGAGCTATTCTTATGATTTTACTTACATTTTCTTTAGAATGTCAACTGGTAGAGGACGTGGACGAGGCCGTGGTCGTGGTCGTGGCCAGGCGTGGCGCGGCCGGTGGAGCGACCATGTCCCTCGGCTCGGTAGAAGGCTCAACTACGCTGGCTTGTCGGACTCTATTCAACCTAGCCCGTAGTCATCGAGAACCGTCGGCCCGGTCACAGGAACTTCTACAGGAGCCAACCGGATGTGGGTGTTGCCACCATCTTGCGGCAAGTGGCGAACCAAATGGCTCTTTTAACCCGGGATGCGAGCTTAACGATCACCTCCTATTCCGACAATTTGCCGAGAAGTGGTTACAAGATGTTATTCGTATGCGCCCTCCCAATTTATTGGTGCAAATGATCCGATCGGTGGGAAGATTGGATTAATGAGATGAATAAAGTTTTCATGGCCGTGAATTGTCCAGAGGCACGTAAGGTGCCGGTTGCCCAGTACTTCTATCAAGGGATGCGGCTAGGCGGTGGCAAGTGTTGCACCTCGGGATCGTGAGGTTTCATGGGACGAGTTTAAGGAATTGATGGAGGCCGAGTTACGCCGTGGCTGTTCGGGAGGCCGAGTTCGAGCCTTTTATGAAGCTAAACCCCGGGATGTCCCCGTATCTCGTGCAATCATTGAATCTGACCGTCAACTCAACCATGTGAAAAATCAAGTGAGGGAAGAGAGAGATAGAATTCGTCACTTTGACATGCGAATGAAGCCAAAAGTTCGGCACTATATGTCGGGCCTCGCTTGCGCCACATTGAAGGAGTATTAAGATAGGGCACTAGCATATGATATGTCCTTCACTACTACCGAAAGGACAAGCGAGAGTAAGAAGCAGAAGACCACTGGAAAGTTTTCTAGCGGTAGAGGTGGCAACCCGCGAGGATCGCAGTCGGCAAGCTATCTGACGAAAGGGTCTTCCGTGCATCGGGAGGTAAGCGGAATTTGGAGGTGGTCTTGTCGTCCAACCGGGTTGTGACATGTTTTAATTGTGGCGCAGAGCCATATTAATCGTGATTGTGGTCTACCCCCATTGAGGTGTTTTAATTGCGGCGGGAAGGCCACAGAGCCATGTCTTGTACGGAAGAAGAAACCCCACTTGGAACTCGAGCAATGACCCTACGCTGGAGAACCGAGTGTTAATCGAGAAGTCATCTACGAATTGACCATCCCGGAGTTACGGTCGAGGCGGAGGCCGTGGTCGATCTGTTAGAGGAGCTCCAGGTCTTTGGTTCGGTGCAACCTCGTGTCTATGAGATGAGGAAAGCCGGAGATCCAGAGGCTACCGTGGCGGCAGGTATTATTTCTCTTTTGTCTCATCCAGTTAGAGTGCTTTTTGATTGGTGCATCTCATTCGTTCATCTCTTTGGATTGTGTGCGTCGATTGAATATTGAGGGCTTGTCTCCTTGTGAGTCCTTTGTGGTTAAGTTGCCCGGTGGTGATAGAATCGTGGGAGACAAGGAAGTTAGAGATTGTCAGGTGTTAATCGCCGAGAGTGTGGTTTTCGAATTTGATAGTCGTAGACATTGTTGATGAAGATCTAATCCTCGGTGACGATTGGCTCGATAGACACGGTGCGGTAATGAATTATCGCACGAAGATCATATCAATGTTAGCCAAGCGGTCAAGAACACCATTTTGCGGGGTACAAGAGGGGATGTCGAAAATTTTTGATTAGTGCCTTGAAGGTGACAAAACTTATTAGAAAGAATTTGTGTTGGGTATTGGTGTTATGCCATGAAAGTCGAAGATGGGAAAGTTGAACTTCCTCGATTCCTATTGTAAGTGATTTTAGGATGTTTTCCGGGGCCAATTCTGGGACTACCACCGGGCGGGAAGTTGAATTTACAATTGACTTGGAGTCGAGCAACCCGATTTCTAAGGCACCGTATCGTATGGCACCTTGTAAATGCAAGAGTTGAAGAAACAATGGGAGAATTGTTGGATAAAGGGTATATTAGACCCGAGTGCCTCGCCATGGGGTGCACCGGTCTTGTTCGTAAGGAAGAAAGATGGTTCACTACGTTTGTGTATTGATTATCGGAACTGAACAAAGTGACCATTAAGAATAAATACCCTTTGCCGCGTATCGATGATTTGTTTGATCAATTGCGAGGAGCCGCGGTGTTCTCGAAAATTGATTTGAGGTCGGTTACTATCAACTTCGCATTAAGGAATCGGCGTTCCTAAAGCGCTTTCAAATGCGAGGTATGGACACTATGAGTTTGTGGTTATGCCTTTTGGGTTAACCAACGCCTTGGCGATATTTATGCGATTGATGAATAAAATATTCATTGAACATCTTGATAATTGCGTAGTCGTTTTTATCGACGATATTTTGGTTTACTCTCGAGATGAAGAGGAACACGCTCGGCATTTGCGATTGGTCTTTGGAGATTTTGAGGACTCGGCACCTCTATGCAAAGTTTTCTAAGTGTGAATTCAGGTGAAGGAAGTCATGTTTCTCGGGCATGTGATTTCGGCGGAAGGGTTCGGGTAGATCCCAGAAAATTGAGGCGATGTTAGATTGGGCTCCACCCGGGAACGTGAAGGAGGTTCGTAGCTTTTTGGAGTGCAGCCGGATACTAGGAGGTTCGTCGAGGTTCTCCAAACTTGCTCGACCACTTACTCAATTACTCGAGAAGTCCGAAAGGTTCGAATGGAATGAAGAGAGACAACGGAGTTTGAAGAGCCGAAAGGGCGCGACTACCGCGCGTTTTAGCCCTACCTCGGGAGTCGGTGGGTATTCGGTTTATTGTGACGCATCGGGACAAGGACTTGGGTGTGTACTCTTGCGGCATGATAAGACGATTGTCTATGCTTCACGGCAACTTAAACCGTATGAGCCGAATTATCCTACCCATGATTTGGAATTAGGCTTTGTAGTGTTTGCTTTGAAGATCTGGCGTCACTATTTGTACGGTTCTTCATGTCGAATTTATACCACCACAAGAGCCTAAAGTATATTTTTAGCCGTAAAGAGTGAATATGAGACAACGGCGTTGGCTAGAGGCGATAAAGGATTATGATCCGGAAATCCTTTACCATCCAGAAAGGCTAACGTTGTAGCCGATGCGTTGGCCTAAGTCGATATCTCTTCATATGCTTGAGGCCCTTACGCCTCAAGTTAAGATCGACGAGTTAATTGAGCAGGAGTCGAAGTACGGATCAGCGGTTCGAGTGGTCGATGTGTACTCTTGAGGCTATTTCGTCCTTGATTGACGACGTCGGGAAAAACAGAGAATGACCCAATGCTTGTTCAATCAAGGCGGACGTGGAAAAAGGGAAAGCCCCTGGTTTTATGATCCACGAGGATGGCATTTTGAAATTTCAAGGTAGGATTTGTGTTAGAATGACTCGGAGCCGAGACAGAATACTCAGAAGCCCATGCTACACCTTACTCGATCCGTCACGGGACGAGTAAGATGTCGAGATCTTAAAAGGAGTTTTGGTGGAATAATATGAGGAGAGATGTCATCGAGTTTGTGTCAAGGTGTTTGACATGTCAACAAGTCAAAATTGAGCATCAACGGCCAGCCGGTGTTGAAACCTCTCCTATTCCCGAATGGAAATGGGAGGATATTACCATGGATTTCATCAGGGATGCGAAGACTAAGTCGGGGATGAATATGATTTGGGTGGTTGTTGACCGATTGACTAAGTCGGCACATTTTCTTGGCATTAAGGACACGTGGGGACCGGAGCGATTGTCCCGAATTTTTATATCGGAGATTGTGAGATTACAGTACGCCAAAGTCTATTGTTTCCGATCGTGATGGCCGTTTCGTGTCGCATTTTGGAAGGCGACCCATCAAGCCTCGGGGCACCGAATTGAGGTTGAGTACTTCCTTCCACCCTCGGTCGGCCGACCGAGCGGACGATCAGGACATTGGAAGATATGCCGAGGGCGTGTGCCTGGATCGAGTACCGATTGGGAAATACACCTACCTTTGATCGAGTTCACTTACAATAATAGGCGCACGCATCGATCAAGATGGCACCTTTTGAGGCATTGTATGGTAGGCGGTGTAGATCTCCACTTTGTTGGGATGAAGCTTGATTTAGTCGGACGAACCCGATATGTTGATGGAAACTAAAGAGAAGATTTCCATCATCCGAGACCGACTGTTAACCGCTCGAGTTGACAAAAATCCTACGCCGACAATCGTCGTCGGCCCTTGGAATTTGATGTGGGTGATCATGTCTACTCAAAGTATCACCGATTAGAGGAGTCTTGAGTTCGGAAAAGGGGCAAACTTAGTCCGAGATATATTGGACCTTTTGAGATTCTCGGCGAATTGGGAACTGCCTATCGATTGGCTTTACCTCCACCCTTAGCCATGTTCACGGTGTGTTCCATGTTTCCCGATTGAGGAGGTACGTCACGACCCGAGTCATATCATTGATTACGGGGACATCGAGATCGCAGAGGATGTCACATTTGAAGAGAAGCCGTGAAAGTACTAGAGCATCGAGTAAAACAACTCCGCACAAAACCATACCGTTGGTTAAAGTTCGGTGGTCACGACACGGAGTTGAGGAAGCGGCGTGGAAACCGAAGAGAGCATGCGCACTAGATACCCGAGTTATTTATTTCTTAAGTTTCGGACGAAACTTCATTTTAGAGGGGAGGATGTAATACCCGTACTTTTTGTAAATCTTCTACTCTTGTACTTTGTAATTTTACGCTCGTATAAGTGTTTGGTAAGCTTATATGGATCTTGGAACTCTTGTCAATCGATTTACCCCTTTTCTTATTCGGATCGTCATTGTTTCGGATCCTTGATGCGATTATACTACAATCGTCTAATGGTTAGCGCACGCTACGCACACATAGTAGCGAACGCTAATTTAGAGAGGGTAGCGCACACTATCCAATATCATAAGCGCACGCTACTAATGTATTAGGCGGGCAGTCCGGTAGCTACCGGGTGGAAAGGGAGTTCCTAGCGTACGCTAGGTGTGACTGGTAGCGTACGCTAGATTTTGATGGTAGCGCACGCTACGTTACTAGAGTAACGTGCGCTAAAGAGAGCAGAGCTGGGGACAGTAGGTTCTGGACTGGACACTGACTACCAGGTAGCGCACGCTATTAGAAGTAATTAGCGCACGCTAATTGGAGTCACTAGCGCACGCTATGAGCAGGTGTTAGCGTACGCAGAGGCTACTGGATTGCCTGGTGAGTCCGATAGCGCGCGCTATTTTTCATGAATAGCGCACGCTAATCCCTATTTAGTATAAATAGGACATTTCCGTTCCCGAATCGTCATTTCTTCCTACCTTCACCTCCTTGGGCGATTCTAGGCGATTCCGAGCGATTTGTGAGGAGTTCTTCGAGCTGCAATTATCTAGCAACATCTTTGAGTTTCTAGTTCGTATTTATCAACGTTTAATCCTCTCCACCGCTCCAAATCAAGGTAAAATTCTCACAACCCTAGATTTTTGGGATTTGGGGATTTTCCATCCGATTTCTTCGATCCAGCTTGTTGTTATGTTAGAATATATCGATTACGAGTTATCTACCTTGGATACATGTTTTCCTATGGATTTAATGGTGTATTTCTGGAGTTCTTGAGTGTTTGGGATATTTGACTTGCGATTCACTATCCAAGAGAATTATTCCCGGAACACATGTATCGGGGTAGTAAATTCGGGTGATTCCAATTTATTTTTAATTGAATTACGAACTTGTCTAGGTTCGGAGTTGTTGAATCCTTCGATCTTGGTACCTTGTCGTTTGTACCCTCTCCTCTCGTTTCCAGGCAAGTGATTCTTGTGAAAGTTATGTTCTTAAATGTGAAAAGTAATGCATGTGATTGTGAGAGTTGCTTTCGTTCACTCCGAGAGGACCCGACGGGGTCGAGGAGGGTTCCGCTTATGTCGGTTCCGTGAACATTTGGGTTAGCCACTCCGAGATGATCCGACGGGGTCGAGGAGGGATTCGCGCATTGTCGAGTCCACGGTTAATCAAGAGATATCATCATTTCCAAATATGTTTGGATAATTGTATTTTCCGGAAAATCATTATCATGGCTTTGAATTGGTGCATATGCTTTTATGTATAAGACTTGACATTTCACTTGTAATACTTGCCCTAACCCCTCTCGTTTGGGGAAAATTACTTTTGTGTTTTTCAGGTCCTAAGGAACCTTACGAGCGAGCGCCGGGACGATACGATGAGGATGGCGAGGCGTGATACTATGGCTAGTTGTGTTCTACATTGTTTGGTCGTTCTCTTCGGTCCATTTTATCCCTGTAATAATAAGTGGTACTCGAGTACTTTAGGAAAGTCCTTTTCCATTGTCATACAACTTCTTGTATTTCTTCATGTTATGGTTTGTCCGTGGTTGAACTTCCTTGGTTGTATCAAGTTTATTGTTTCCCAAGTGGATTTTATTAAATTTAATACGTTGTGAGTGAGATAAGCCTAGTGAATCCCGTGTCGGATTTACGGTTTGTGATATTCTCCGAATATCTCGGGGGGTGTTACATGCAGCCCGTCTGAATCCATTGTAGATTCCCTTGTGAACCACCGTTTCTGAGTTTCCGACACCAATGAGACTTGTGGTGGATATGCTGGTGCTAAGAAAAAATATGAAAAAAAAAAGAGAAAAACTGACGACTAAAAATGCAATCTATTCTCGGTAATTAAAGTGTTTATAACTTGCTTAATAATTGAAATATTTCCCTTGATTGACAAAAGTGGCAAAGATTACGGATTTCTCATAAATAAAGATATTTGAGGATCTACTTATGAGCAGTGTTCACAAAATCGGCAAGTCAAACACATTTCGCGCCGCTAGACGACATGCAGACTTGATTTTGCCCACCGGTTGCCAAAATCGGACCGCAAAATCAGTAGATACTAGGTAAAACTCACCGAGTTATCACGAGTTATCGGCGACAATTTTTGGGCGATTTTGCTCTGTTCGTACAGTACCAGCAGACCCACGAGTTCGATTGACCCAATTGAAAGAGAAACATAGGGAGGCGGCTCGAGTTTTCATGAGGAAGAAGAATAAAAAAAGAAGAGAAGAAGCAACAGCAAAATAGAAAGATTGCGGCTGTTAGGTCTCCTATAAAGGGCAGCCCGGTGCACGAAACGTCCCCGCAAGGCGAGGGTCGTCGGGGAAGGGTCCTACCACAAGGGTGTATAGGGACAACCATCCCTTGCCAATTAAATTGGCAAGAGTCCGCTCCTAGGACTCGGACCCGTGACCACAGGTCACACGGCAACAGGTCTCCAATATTTTAAATTATTTCATTTGACTCCGTTTAAGTTTTATAATTTATAAAAACACCCCCATGTTTTTGTTGTTAGCTGGATGTTGGAAAACTAATGTCAGAAATGTCCCCTTTATTAAGGTTTCCTCATCATATACCCCTATTTTATATGAAGATTTCGACTTTTCAGGGATATTATAAACTTTTTTTTGTCGTTTGGCAATCAACTGACTCATTGAGTAAATTAAGGTTTTCTCTAGGCTTCATTGTGAATACAAAAGTTATCAAATTTCATTTAAGGTCATATCCAATTGCTTGAAATACTGATCACATAATTGATTAACTGCATACTTTGGCATTTGCGGAGACGATTCCAAAGCCCAAGATTTTTCCCAAATTAAATATTCCTTCTAAATGTCTTGCATTTTGGTTCGCGAAAAATCACCTTTTCATAAAAAAAAACGAATTTTATTTATTTCAATTTATAAAAAGAGTATCAAATATTGATTAGAGTATTAGACTTATTTTTTGTTATTGTGAACACAGTAAATATTTTTCCGGTTAGTCTTCCTGGTGAGATGACTTCGGTCGACTCATTACCCCTACAATTGACCTCGTATTGTTGTGTGAGCGATCCTAATTTTACAAGGGTGTTTCACGTTCAACAGTGTGCATATGATATTGTGGAAAAATATGAAGTAGTTAAAACACATGAACATCCCCAAACAAAACAAATGTAGGTGTTAACTTACATTAGCACCACGCTCAAGTAGAAATTTGACAACATCTTCCCGGGTCTTGTGTGCAGCAGATGAAAGTGGAGCACCTCGTACGGCAGCATTTCGTAAATCAACACTTACACCCTTCTCGAGTAAGAATTTCATTACCTCGAAATCTCCTGCAATCAAAAATGCGCAACCATCAAAATTTGAAAGAAATATTAAAACAGAAGAAAAGCTATATATATATAAATATATATAGATATAGATACATAGAGAGAGATGTATATATATACATATACATAATATATATATATACACAAACTAAAGAAATACACCACAGTGATCGTCAAGGCGCACAATTGGCATTAGTAATCAACAAATCAGGGGAAATTTGAATCAACAAGTGTAATATGATGCATGCATTTCATGCCTAGCGGAACACTAGAACAAGAGAAATTGAAATAGGTTTTCGCGAGCTAAGATGCACCAAGGTCTTGATTCCGGCGAAAAGCCTGACAATCCAAAAGCCAAATGAAACTTAGAGATGCAAAACATATTTGAACAATGTTTTACAGCTAGGAGAAGAAGAAGAAAAGTGCACAAAGCAAGCCCACCATGAAATGACCACATATAAAGAAAAAAAATGCAAAGGCCTTGTCACATCTATAATGAAATCACAATTCACATTCTTAGTAGTGGGACTTAAGCTAACACAGGTTTGACTCTTTTCCCCCCACTTGTATCTATCTCGTGAATGCTAATGTCTATAATGTATATGCACTAGGAAAAATAGTGGAGAAGAAAACATCACACCATTCTCTGCGGCAAAATGCAGAGCATGAAAATCTCTATCATCATGAATAGCAGCTCCATGCTCTAAAAGGTATTTAGATGTGGTTGTATGTCCTTTCATAACAGCAACAGAAAGATGGGTAAAGCCTGCAAATTTACATGAACTTAGAAACAAACTAAACGGCAAAATAGCAAGTAAGCTAATAAATAACTAACCAAGGTAATCTTTCGCATTGACATCAAGTTTCAACCCCTCCACCAAGTACTTGCATGCATCCGCCAGGCCAGCATCCGCAGCAACATGAAGGGCCCCTCTGTTGAGACGAACCTTCAGATCGGCCAATTCTAATTTTTTAGGGCATGAGAAAAACAATTACGAATGGCTATCAAATTATACCGAAAAATCAGAAGAAATCAAATGAAGAATCTTTCAAGAGAAGGAAAAACAATCCAAACTCTTGAAGCGATTTTCATTTCCAATCCACTGAAGGAAAGACCCTCAAAAGTTCTCTGATTCCTGCACATTAAATAAAGTAACACCAGCACCAATACTTGTTCAAACGAGCATGTGTGTAGGTGCTCTGATGTATAAAAAAGAAGGCAAACCTGGTGGATAAAGGCGGGGCATACTCAACAGCTGAAGATCCCTAAAAACCAACTGTAGCTCGATACTACGAGGAAGACGGGTTTGTAATTTTCTGGTTTTAATTAGTGCGTTGTAATCATTGTTTAATTGTTTTAGCTATATGCCCTTTACCACTATTTTTAGAGAGAGATTAAAATTTAATCTGGATTCAAAATTTCAAATTTTGAATCTCATCTCTCTCTATAATTATTATATTATGGTGTTGGTTCCAACGCTTAAACAAATAATAAAATAAGGTGGTGCATGCCCTAAGGTGGTTCCAACTAGTTGTGCCCGAGATTCAGCATTATTAGGGATTAAGATGTGAATTAATCTCTTACATGGGAAAAAGATTTGAATTAATCTAAATTTGGTTCTTGTCAAACCAGATTCAAATTTCATCTTAGGTTCAAATTGCCCAGGAATTATATTAAAAAAAATTCATCTTATATAAGTATATTAAATTTTAATCTTAGGCAAAATAATGATGACATGAACTAATATTTTTAATGATGAGTTTGGATAAGAAGCAAGACAAGAATGGTATATATATGAGGAAACTTCGAAGCAATACTATAAGATGTTGCATCCTATAGTATCAAATCTAATATTTTTATTATTTCTTTTGTTGCATCCTACTGTATCAAATCATTAAAAAAAAAGAAAAAGAACTAGAAAAAGTGGAGTCTGGCGGAAGAAATTTCTTTCGCTTATTTATTATTTCTTTTGTTGCATTTTGATTTTATTATTTATACATGTCCTTTTGCTGTTTTTAACGATCTCAATCGTTGAAATCTTAGCGTGCAGTGCAGAAGAATATCTTTGCACGATCGGGATATTCTCCGGACTGAGAGTGAGCAAGGTAATGTTTCGGCGATGCAAAAATCTAACACCGCTCAGAATATCCCTAATAACCAGATTAAGCATTTAAAAAGTTACACCACTATAATGAAGTTGGTCTAGATAAGAAATAAAAAGAGTAAAGTGCACTTTGTGTACTCGTAGTTTGGCTTTCAGAACACTTGCAATACTAACTTTCAAAAACTACCACTTGCTATACTGAATTTCCTAGCTTTTTACGGTTTGTGTACGTCCGTCAAATCTGTGTAACTTCGTCGACGAGGGTAAATTCGTCTTTTTACAGTTATCTTCTTCCAGAAACTCATTTCCACCATTGTCTATCTTTGTGAGAACTTGAAACTCGAAAATATCATCCATTTCATAACAAAATATACTCATTTAAATTGCATTAAACTCGTCTCTTTCTCATCTACGATAGGATATCAATTACAACTATCAAAGATTTTCAATAATTTGTATATTTAACAAATTTCAATTAATGTATAGTTTTTTTTAGTTATGTTCACTTAAATTTCTTTCACTAAATTAAAATACTAATAGGGAGAATCAATATCAAATTGTAGAGAAGAAGATGATTGTTTTGCAACTTGAAGTTCTTGATTTCGTTAAGAAATGGATGAGATATTCTAATTTTAATTCATCACAAGCTTCAACAATGGTGGAAATGCTATGAAGAAGAAGATGATAACAAAAAGACTGAAGTGCCCTTCAAAATATTAACGGAGTTAAACCAGATTTGATGATAGTACACACGTTGTAAAAAAGTTAGAAGTACAGTATAGCAAGTGGTAGTTTCTGAAAGTCAGTCTGACAGCCAAACTACGAGTACACAAAGCGCACTCTATTCAAATAAAAATAGTAACATGAAAGTTGGGCTATGTGAACTCAAATTGGGCTACATGAACAATAATAGAAAGAAAAAAAAACTCTAATACACTCCCTAATGGTGACATCGAGTGGCTTACTAACGTGCAATGCCCTCCGGCTATCAAATAGTGATACATGCACCACATAACATATACATTTGTAGCTCTGCTATAGAATGTAGAACTCTCTGGGGCAGCCAACCTGCATAAATTGGGAGAACCAAAAAGAAAATATTAACATGGTGTTGTTTTGACAATATACAAAGTTATAGTATACTCCCGTTGATCCTTCTTATAAGTAAAATTACATCACACGACATCCAAGAACAATAAGACCATTAAATGCACCTTGTTCTTATACAATTACCATCGGAAATATAATGATGAGAAATAAAAATAGTAACATGAAAGTTGAGCTAAACTGAAATTGGGCTGCATGAACAATAATAAAAATAAACTCTAATAGAACTCGTCATTATCCCTAACTAACTTAATTTTCTCCCGTAGTTCTTTCATTCATCTTTACGAAGTTTGAAAAATCATTCTTAATGAAAAGTTGGAGTTTTCACGATACCACTTTTTGGGAGAAGTGGTCGGGAGTTTAAAATGATGGTTGATAATGTTACGAAAAAACGTAACAGATCAATCATGTTGTTGCCGTACTTCCTACGTCCTTGCATGTGCGCTAGGATAATTGGATCGACCATATTCGTCCATAGACCATGGCAGACGACTGCTTGCCGGATCTGTAAAATGTTTGTCCATAGTCTGGAATTCCTCCCTTGACTCTCTGCGAGGAGATCGCTGATATCCTTGAGAAACAATATTTGTTTCTCAGCAGACCAATACATAATATGAATCTCAACCTCCTTTGCAGTGGGCCTAGTCATTTAGAACAATGCTTATTCTTTGTGATAGTCATTTAGAACAGGATGTTTTGGTGCTAGTACATCAGAGCACCGTAGAACATCTTGCTCCGGATGACTACCACAATAACATTGTTCGTGTTTCTCAATGAACAACTAACGAATATTGATCGCATGAACACGAACAATATTTTTGTGATAGTCATTTAGAATACGATGTTTTCGCGCTAGTACATCAGAGCACCCTGGAACATCTTGCTCCAGACGACTACCACAATAACATTGTTCGTGTTTCTCAATGAACAACTAACGAATATTGATCGCATAAACACGAACAACATCGTGTTCTAAGTGACTAGGCCCACTGCAGCGGGGGTTGGGAGTCATATTATGTATTGGTCTGCTGAGAAACAAATATTGTTTCTCAAGGATATCAGCGATCTCCTCGCAGAGAGTCAAGGGAGGAATTCCAGACTATGGACAGACATTTTACAGATCCGGCAAGCAGTCGTCTGCCATGGTCTATGGACGAATATGGTCGATCCAATTATCCTAGCGCACATGCAAGGACGTAGGAAGTACGGCAACGACATGATTGATCTGATACGTTTTTTTCGTAATATTATCAACCATCATTTTAAACTCCCAACCACTTCTCCCAAAAAGTGGTATCGTGAAAACTCCAACTTTTCATTAAGAATGCTTTTCCAAACTTTGTAAAGATGAATGAAAGAGAAAGAACTATGGGAGAAAGGTAAGTTAATTAGGGATAATAATGAGTTCTATTAGAGTTTTTTTTATTATTGCTCATGAAACCCAACTTTCATGTTACTATTTTTATTTCTCATCATTATAGTTCAGATGGTTATTGTACCAGAACAAGGTGCATTTAATAGTTTATTGTTCTTGGATGTCGTGTGATGTAAAGTTACTTATAATAAGGATGAAAGGGTGTATACTATAAGTTCGTATATTGTCAAAACAACATCATGTTAATTTTTTCTTTTTGGTTCTCCCAATTTATGCAGGTTGGCTGCCCCGGAGAGTTCTATATTCTATAGCAGAGCTACAGATATATATGTTATATATATATATATGTATATATATATATATGTGTGTATATATATACACAAACTAAAGAAATACACCACAGTGATCGTCAAGTCGCGCAATTGGCATTAGTAATCAACAAATCACGGGAAATTTGAATCAACAAGTGTAATATGATGATTGCATTTCATGCCTAGCGGAACACTAGAACAAGAGAAATTGAAATAGGTTTTCGCGAGGCTAAGATGCACCAAGGTCTTGATTCCGGCGAAAAGCCTGACAATCCAAAAGCCAAATGAAACTTAGATGCAAAACATATTTTTCCGGTTAGTCTTCCTGGTGAGATGACTTCGGTTGACTCATTACCCCTACAATTGATCTCGTATTGTTGTGTGAGCGATCCTAATTTTACAAGGGTGTTTCACGTTCAACAGTGTGCATATGATATTGTGGAAAAAAATGAAGTAGTTAAAACACATGAACATCCCCAAACAAAACAAATGTAGATGTTAACTTACATTAGCACCACGCTCAAGTAGAAATTTGACAACATCTTCCCGGGTCTTGTCAGGCGAGATGAAAGTGGAGCACCTCGTATGGCAAAGATTTCGTAAATCCACACTTACACCCTTCTTGAGTAAGAATTTCATTACCTCGAAATCTCCTGCAATCAAAAATGCGCAACCATCAAAATTTGAAAGAAATATTAAAACAGAAGAAACTATATATATATATATATATATATATATAGGGATAGGTTCAAGTAGGAAAGTTTTTTTCCGTAAGAAATAAGAATGATTCTGGGCCCTTGATCTTTGGTGATTAATGGTCATGATTTGTGCACGTTGTGCTAAAGAGTTAGCTAAGTGTCTACGCGGATTATTTTTGAGGGGATATTTTTGTAATTATACAGATTTTATGTTTGGTATTTCCTACAATCATGGGATTTCATATCCCAGTTCTTATCTCTTCCCAAATTTTAGCACCTTTGATAATACTGTTTTGATAATTATTGTGATGTCATTTGTGTGATAGTTAGCACTTAAATCTGTAAAATTTTGCATTGTTAATACATTTTATTTCTGTTAATATTTTAATAGTAGAGTTTAGCATTAAAATGTTATTTGTATTAGCACATTTAATAGGTAATACTAGCATATATGGTATGTAATGCTTGCATAGCAGTTTATGGGATTTATAAATGGAGTCTTATTGTATTTATTGTATTTTTTTAGTAAATGACGCGAAAATCATTTTGTACCTATACTTGAAAACGAGTATGATTATTTATCTTCCAAAAAAATAAAGCACAACACATTGTATCAAAATTGACTGTATTGTACACAATAAAGCATAACAAAAAAATCACATAATTGGAATATAACCAGAACCGCACTCTGTTTACCAATTTGCAGCACACACAAAACAAATGGTTAGCACAACAGTTCCGATTTTTAAAAATAAAAATCAAATAGAAAAAAAAGATAATGTTAGTTTTTAAAAAAATAAAAATAAATACACCAAAAAAATGAAATATTTGAACGACTAAAAATATGAAATCCCATAAAAATAGATATTAACCTAAAATATGAAATCCCATGAATATAGGAACTTCCCATGATTTTAGTAACTTTCCATAAGATAAATTAATCAAATTACATTGGTACCCCAATAATTAAATTCGTTAGAACTCCTAGTTTCCGTGTTAGCACACGAGCGAAATCGGGTCATTAATCTCCAAGGATTAATGGCTCAAAATCTCTATCATCATGAATAGATGGGGTTGTATGTCCTTTCATAACAGCAATGAAAGATGGGTAAAGCCTGCAAATTTACATGAACTTAGAAACAAACTAAACGGCAAAATAGCAAGTAAGCTAATAAATAACAACCAAGGTAATCTTTCGCATTGACATCAAGTTTCAACCCTCCACCAAGTACTTGCAGCATCCGTCAAAGCCAGCATTCGCAGCCACATGAAGGGCCCCTCCGTTGAGACGAACCTTGGATCGCCAATTCTAATTTTTGGGGGCATGAGAAAACAATTACGAATGGCTATCAAATTATACCGAAAATCGAAGAAATCAAATGAAGAATCTTTCAAGAGAAGAAAACAATCCAAACTCTTCAAGCGATTTTCATTTCCAATCCACTGAACAGGAAAGACCCTCAAAAGTTTTCTGATTCCTGCACATCAAATAAAGTAACACCAGCACCAATACTTGTTCAAACGAGCATGTGTGTAGGTGCTCGATGTATAAAAAGAAGGCAAACCTGGTGGATAAAGGCGGGCATACTCAACAGTGAAGATCCCTAAAACCAAGCGTAGCTCGATACTACGAGGAAGACGGATTTGTAATTTTCTGGTTTTAATTAGTGCGTTGTAATCATTGTTTTATTGTTTTAGCTATATGCCCTTTACCACTGTTTTTAGAGAGAGATTAAAATTTAATCTGGATTCAAATTTTGAATCTCATCTCTCTCTATAATTATTATATTATGGTGTTAGTTCCAATGCTTAAACAAATAATAAAATAAGAATGGTATATATATGAGGAAACTTCGAAGCAATACTATAAGATATTGCATCCTATAGTATCAAATCTAATATTTTTATTATTTCTTTTGTTGCATCCTACTGTATCAAATCATTAAAAAAAAGAAAAAGAACTTGAAAAAGTGGAGTCTGGCGGAAGAAATTTCTTTCGCTTATTTATTATTTCTTTTGTTGCATTCTGATTTTATTATTTATACATGTCCTTTTGCTGTTTCTAACGATCTCAATCGTTAAATCTTAGCGTGCAGTGCAGAAGAATATCTTTGCACGATCGGGATATTCTCCAGACTGAGAGTGAGCAAGGTAAAGTTTTGGCGATGCAAAAATCTAACACCGCTCAGAATATCCCTAATAACCAGATTAAGCATTTAAAAAGTTACACCACTATAATCAAGTTGATCTAGATGAGAAATAAAAAGAGGCTTTTACAGAACTAAAACTTAATCTATATAACAGGCTACTTCTTTCCTTATAGAAGTCATCGATTTAGGGGGCCCATTCTGATTGAGCAAATCAGTCCAGGCCTTTACACCCTAGCCTATAAACGTATAATGAAGAATAAAAAGAAAGCAGCAGGAGAAAGAAAAAGAAAGTAGCAGGAGGAAAGGAAAGAAAAGAGAGAAAGAAAGTACCCGGCGAGCGACGGCCGATCGGCGAGCTGCGGCGACGGGCAGGAGGAGATACTTGGAGTTGGCTGCAGTGAAGCAATCGATGTGGGGACTGGGATGATTTCTTACAGACTACGATAAGGTTAATTAAAAACCTTTTTTTTAAAAATAATGCGGGTCGCGGATCCTTGGGCCGGTAGGCGGCCCAGGCGTCGACTATTACGCCCGGGCGACGACTTACAAGACTGGCGAGGCGAACCTTCCAGACGGTCCCCCAAAACCGCTGGGACGCTTAGGCGGCGACTAGGCGTCGCCTAACAACACTGTTGTGTACCACTCCCTATCCTATGTATGAAGAAGATATGTGTGCTAGATATTAAAATAATATTCTTTTGATACAAAATATTCTATCACTAGTGTTCAAGTAAATAATGTTCTCTTTTTTTGCAAGCTTATTCTATCATTGGATTCCGCAATGACGCGCAAAGACTAAACAATTCCTCCAAAGAAGGCACCTCAGGGTTGTGGATTGACCACATCGCAACGAGTGATGAGCTCGGCTAACTTCATACAATCGACTAGCGCAGTCATAAACGGTGGGGAGACAACACAATCACGCGACTCTGACGAGGAGGCACCACCATCGAGTGAAGAGGAGGCACCACCATCGAAAACGCTTTCGCTTGTTTGAGGAGGGTATAGCGATACACAAGACTTACCATTGTACCACCCGCGATTTCTCGGCCAGGAAGTTTTGGAGCTCCACGATCGATAACGTCGTCACAAAGTGCTTTCCCAAAACATTCACAAGGAGAGTCTTGGTGGAACTCTTGAATCTCTTTTGCGAGCAATAACCTTCTCGTAATGAAATAATGCGTTCCTTCATTAGCTATTTTAGTAACTGCATCCAAATATGCTTTTCCCTCTAGTGACACAATTTCATCTATATCTTTTTTTTTGTTATGTGCAAGCCTTCGCAACATAACAGCCATAGATACTCAGAAATGCGGTCCGAGGGCGTCCATGCGGTCCGATGGCGCCACGACTTGACAGGCCGCCGCGATGGTACACATTATGAGTTCGGATTGCTAACATCTAGGGCTGGCAATTTCCGACACGACACGATAACCCGACACGAACACGTACGAAATTAATGGGTCAGTGTTTGGCCTTATCGTGTTCATGTCCTTATCGTGTCGACACGATAAGGACAGGCTAATTTCGTGTCGTGTTCGTGTCGGATTCGTGTCGTGTTCGTGTAACACGATAACTTTCGTGTTCGTGTCGTGTTCGTGTAACCCAATAATATTTATATATTTTTAGCATTAATTTTATTATCATTTTAAATATTTTAAGTTTATTTTCTAATTTTTTTATATGAATTTATTATTTATCGATTCGTGTTGTATCGTGTCGTTATCGTGTCGTGTCAACACGAAAAATATCGTGTCAGATCGTGTTCGTGTCGACCTGATAACGACCCGACACGCACGAATTGCCAGCCCTACTAACATTTAGCGCTCATATGATTAATCGTGAATTAATCAGGGATTGACCGGACTAAGCGAATTAATGTATTATTATTTAATCATTTTATATATAAAGATTATATATATGTAAAATAATTAAAAATAACTAATATTTAACCATTTAAGCAGACACATAATCAATTATATATTAAATTTGAAACACTGATGTAGGTATAAAGGAGTCCATAACATCCATAATATCTCAGTTAGGAATTTATAGTACTGTTGAAAAAAAAGGCCTAACCGCCTAGGTGCCCGCCTAGCTTGTCTTCCTAGGCGCCTGCCCGGCTTGGCTTCATAAGCGCTCGTCCAGCCAGACTAGGCAACCGATTAATCTCCCAAATGCTCAGTACAAACGCATAGGCGGGATTTTTAGAACACTTGTTTCTCTTTCTCGTTCAAAATGTAGGACATTCAAAACATTCAAACTATGTTGACAGCCCATCGTTCCGTAATGATTGCAAAGTTGTGGGGCAGGTCATAAAAGGAAGCATATTTAGGTGGTTTTAAATATTAAAAGGTCATATGATTTTGATAAAGTAAAGAGGATGACACACATGAAATATGGAAAAGATATTAAATTGCAAGAAGAAAATAAGAAAATAAGAAAACAAGAACCAACTGGATAAATCCCATCCCAAGCCTAATCGCCAAATCCCATCTCAAGGCCAAAGTGAGGAACAAAGGAACGGAACCTCATCCAACCATGTAGTGCTCCATTCTAGGGAATTTAGATACTCTTGGATCATCCTCAATTTCCCCATCTGGAATGATCAAGACTTATTGCCTTATTTGCATGCAGCGGCGAATAGGGTTCAGGACACTTGTAAGCCCCTTTGACGGCAGGTTCATATACTTTGCGTGTGACATCGGAAACGGCACAGAACTGAGGCAGTGCTGAATACTCCACTAATTCAGTAGTAGGGTGCTGATGAAGTCCTCTCCCCCCCGACAATGCTAAGACTCCTGGAAGCACGAATTTGCAGGGCGTGATATAGGGGCAGGGTTACCCCCTGAACGCTGGTGCCCTATGGCCGAAGAAGAATGGTCATTATTGAATTGAGGTTCACCCTTGGAAGGTAAAGGTCGGGACAGAGACAACGAAGAATAATGTGGTTGGGTCAACTCCAACTCGCGTTCAATCTCGCCAGCCAAGTGCATAATATCAAATAAGTCATGGGCATTCTTTGAGTGAATTCTCAACCTTATTTCACCCTTCAACTCAGGAAAAAAATATTCCCAAGCAGTACTGATCTAAGATACCAAGAACAAGAACCAAGCATGCTATAAACAAATCCACATATGCACTCAACGTTCCCATCTGGCGGGTATAGGGCTGTTAGCGGTCCAAGTATACTCGAGAACCGTCCGATAATACCCGGGACCGATACTCACCCGAAATATTAGCGGTCCGGATACTGGTACAGAAGTTAGAACTGAAACCGATAAGGACCGAAACCGTTAACCCGGTAAAAAAACCGGTAATTTTTCGTAAACATACATTTTACAAAATATTGTATAAGGTATTAGTACATATAGAAAAAATAAGTTTAAAAGACCTTATCTCTTAATTTCCTTAGCATACATTTGAAAAAAACCCTCAATTCTTATCTCGATTATGAGGTTTTGGTGATTAGGCTTTTAACTATCCAAGATACCCGAAAACCTGCCCGTAATACCCAGGACCGATACTCACCTGAAACGTTAGCGGTCCGGATACAAGTATTGAAGTTGGGACTCGAAACCGGTAAGGATCAGAACCGGTAATACCCAATACCTTAATGGTCCAGACCCGGGAAGACAATACCCGGACCGAACCGGACCGAGAACAGCCCTAGGCGGGTATATAGCAAAGAATCAAAGGGATTTGACATAGGATCATCGCCATATGACGCCGTACTAGTTCCTGTTTCAACTGAGTACACATCATATTTAGAATGTCTGTATTCACTGGAACCAATGTAAAGCTCCACCTTCCATCGCAATTAGGGCTACATCCACTTTATCCACCTCCGATGTGTAATAGAGACGAAAATACTGATCTGCCCTCAAAATCCACCCCTTCGGATTAGACCCATCAAATGGGCATAGAGACCCGATTGACTGTGGCCATTACGTTTGTCGTGAACTCCAAGGCCGTTTCCTCCCCGTGCGGCTGCGAGCCTCTGGACGAACTTCTTGTTGCGAGCTGCCGGTCTGACCTGACTGAAGACATCGAGATATCCTCGGCTGCCTTCCCCTTCCCCTCACTAGATCAGACGGTAGCGCGGGAATACCATCCAACTTCGCCGCTCGATCCAACATCCGCAGCTAATTCATCGCTCCTCTTCTCTATCGCTGCGAACCGATTTTCTGTATCTATGCGAGCTGCATCGTGTATTAGGCATCAACACACACCGCACCAAATTGATAGAGTAAAAAGGATGGAACACACAAGAAATATGAAAAATATATTGGATTGCAAGAAGAAAATAAGAAAACAAGAACCAACAAAATAAATCTTGTCCCAAGACTAATGACCGAATCCTACAGAAATACTCCGTCCCACGAGGAAGCCGTAAACAATGTTTAATGGTCAAAAGATAATCTAACTAGGAGACACAGGGACAATATAAATAGACTTAATAACCTAACCCTAACTTAAGCACCAAGCAACTAAGGTCATGGGCCAAACTCATTCAATAACATACACTACCCACGCTAATAATAATTAAGATAAAATAGTAGCGTATCAAATTTTGCAACCGAGAAACAGGATATTGTTGTTGTGTTAAAAATAACAGCATGAGCGACTTTTGGGGGTTTCCTGGGTCTTGTGAACACATGTCAAACCTTTAGAAGGAAGAGCACAATTGGTTTTGAAGCTTTGAGCTATAGAAAAGGGGTGGTCTTTTTAGCATCTTCACTGACTCCCAAACCTAGAGACTTTGCAGATTTTTCTTGCTAAAACTGATAATAACTAAAAATGCATTTTATTCTCGGTAATTAAAGTGTATATAACTTGCTTAATAATTGAAACATTTCCCTTCAGCTGACAAAAGCTGACAAAGACTGGATTTCTCCCATAAATAAAGATATTTGAGGGATCTACTTATGAACAGTGTTCCCAAAAATCGGCGACTCACATTTCGCGCCGCTCGACGACATGCAGACTTGATTTTGCCCAATCGGTTGCCAAAAATCGAGCACTGCAAAAATCTGGGGATACTAGGTAAAACTCACTGAGTTATCGCGAGTTATCTGACGACAATTTTTTTGTGCGATTTTGCTCTGTTCGTCCAGTACCAGCAGACCCACGAATTTGATTGACCCAATTGAAAGAGAAACATAGGGAGGCGGCTCGAGTTTTCATGAAGAAGAAGGAAAAAAACGAAGAGAAGAAACAACAGCAAAAGAAGACGATTTTAAAGTTTGTTCTTCTTTTGTTTTTTTAGTATTGTAATTTTAGGTCTCCTATAAAGGGCACCCCCTGCACGAAGCGTCTCCGCAAGGCGAGGGTCCGGGTAAAGGTCCCACCACAAGGGTGTATAGGGGCAAGCCTTCCCTTGCCAATTAAATTGCCAAGAATCCGCTGCTAGGACTCGGACCCGTGACCATATGTCACACGGCAACAGGTCTCCAATATTTTAAATTATTTCATTCGACTCCGTTTAAGTTCTATAATTTACAAACACACCATCATGTTTTTGTTGTTAGCTGGATGTTGAAAAACTAATGTCAGAAATGTCCACTTTATTTAAGGTTTCCTCATCATATACCCCTATTTTATAGTAAGATTTTGACTTTTCATGGATATTATAAACTTTTTTGTCGTTTGGCAATCAACTGAATCATTGAGTAAATTAAGATTTTCTCTAGGCTTCATTGTGAATACAAAAGTTATCAAATTTCATTTAAGGTCATATCCAATTGCTTGAATTACTAATCCCATAATTGATTAACCGCATACTTTGGCATTTGCGGAGGCGATTCCAAAGCCCAAGATTTTTCCCAAATGTAATATTCCTTCTAAATGTCTTGCATTTTGGTTCGCGAAAAATCACCTTTTCATGAAAAAAAAAATGAATTTTATTTATTTCAATTTATAAAAAAGAGTATCAAATATTTATTAGAGTATTTAGACTTATTTTTTGTTATTGTGAACACAATAAATATTTTGATGATGAGTCTTCCTGGTGAGATGACTTCGGTCGACTCATTACCTCTACAATTGACCTCGTATTGTTGTGTGAGCGATCCTAATTTTACAAAGGTGTATCACGTTCAACAGTGTGCATATGATATTGTGGAAAAATATGAAGTAGTTAAAACACATGAATATCCCCAAACAAAACAAATGTAGATGTTAACTTACATTAGCACCACGCTCAAGTAGAAATTTGACAGCATCTTCCCGGCTCTTGTGTGCAGCAGATGAAAGTGGAGTACCTCGTATTGTGTTAAAATTATACTTGTATTCAAGTCTTTAATTAAAGTTCCAGATTTATTTAATTGTATAAAAGAAATAAGAGACAAATGGATTAAATATTTCGCCTACATTCCTACGGGTTTTTTAGTTGCTAAACTTTAGATCCTCAAGTTAGAGAGGAAGGTTTGCTAAAATTACTTACACTTTACTATAATGCTTTATTTCCTAATCATATTGCTAATTTTATTCCTCCAAATCCTAGTGATTTAGTTCAAAATGCAAAAAAATTATTATCTACTCTTTATCGTGAATATGCTTCTAGTTATAGTGGTAGTCTTGATCTTGGTACGGGTTCTTTTGCTCCTGTTCACATTTCTTATAGTAGCAGTAGTATATCTTCTTTTGATTTTGCTACGGATCTTAGTGAATGGAATGCCTATTAAGAAGATTTATCCCGAAAACAAACAAGATACCAAAGTAATGCTTATTAAGAACTTGAAAATTATTTAACTACTTGTGAGTAGGAGCTTTAGAATGTGGATCGGATTGTAATAACAATTTTCTTAAGTGGTGGGCAAAAAGGTCTACAATTCTTCTTGTAGTTGCCACGATCGCGAAGAGAATACTAGTTGTCCTCTCCTCAACAGTTTCTGTTGAACAAGCCTTCAGTGTATGAGGATACATTCTCGATGAGCAGCGATCTCGATTGATGCCTTAAAATCTTGAAGCCCAAGCATTATTGAATGATTGGGTGAAAGCGAGTTACGCCAACAAGAACTAAATTATAATGAACAAGAAGAGAGTGATACATATGATCTAGGATCTAGCAATGATTCGGTTGACTTGGGTGATTGAACCATCTCCTCTGTGCCTCCCCGCTCCTAAGAGTGGTTACCATCAAGTCGCGTGCGACAGGAGATGAGTGGAAAACCGCGTTTAAAACTAAGGAGGGATTATGCGAGTGGTTGGTCATGTCGTTTGGGTTGTCAAATGCCCCGACACTTTCATGAGATTAATGCATCAAGTGTTGAAGCCCTTTAATGGTCAATTCTTGGTAGTATACTTTGACGATATTTTGATTTACGGTAGATCGGAGGAGGAGCATCTAGGACATCTTCGGCGGTTCTGCAGGCTTTAAGGGACAATGAATTATATGTGAATCTCAAGAAGTGCGGTTTTATGCTTGATCATCTATTGTTCTTGGGTTATGTTGTTTCTGCAGATGGCATTCGGGTGGATGAGGAGAAGGTTCGTGCTATTCGTGATTGGCCTACGCCGACAAGCTGTTAGTGAGGTTCGTAGTTTCCATGGCCTTGCTACTTTTTATCGTCGGTTTATATGGAATTTTAGCACTATTATGGCTCAGATAACTAAATGTTTGAAGAAAGGGAAGTTTCTTTGGAATGATGAGGCTAGAGCTAGCTTTGCCTTGATTAAAGAAAAACTATCTAGTGCGCCGTTGTTAGTCTACCGGATTTCTCTAAGCCGTTTGAGTTAGAGACGGATGCTTCGGTGATTGGTATTGGGGCTGTTTTGCGCCAAGGAAAGAAGCCGGTTGCTTTCATGAGCCGAAGTGGAGGAAGCCAAACGTAAGTGGACGGTTTTATGAACTCGAATTCTATGCGGTGGTCAGCGGTCAAGCATTGGGAGCGATATTTGTTGCATCGTGAATTCATTCTTCACACGGATCACGAGGCTTTAAAGTACTTGAATAGTAAGACTCGGTTATTCGTATGCATGCTCGTTGGGTTGCTTATTTGCGGCGGTTTACGTTTGTTATCAAGCACAAGAGTGGGCTCAATAAAGTTGCGGATGCCTTGAGTCGTCGGGCTAATTTATTGGTGACTATGGTAAATGTAGTTGTGGGGTTCGAGTGCTTAAAGGAGTTATATGCGGTGATCAGGACTTCGCAGATGAGTGGACCAAGTGTCGTAATGGAAACCGGTCGGGTTATTTTTATTGCGGGATGGTTTCTTATTTTACATGGATAAGTTGTGTATTCCTCATGGCTCGATTCGTGAGAGCCTTATTTACGAGATTCACAAGAAGGGACACTATGGGAGAGAAAAGGCTGTTGAGCTCGTCGCGAAGAAGTACTTTTGGCCACATCTTGGCGGATGCACATAGAGTGGTTCGAAGTGCATGGTGTGTCGATCAACAAGGCGATCCAGAATACGAGGTTTATACACCCGTGCCAATTAGGATGGTCCTTGGGAGGATATTTCTATGGATTTCGTGCTCGGTCTTAGGGCGCAGCGTGCTCATGATTCCGTTTTGTAGTGGTGGACCGTTTTTCTAAGATGGCTCACTTTATACCTTGTCGTAAGACTCATGATGCTTCTCACATCGCGGGCTGTTTTTCAAGGAGGTTGTGCGTCTTCACGGGATCCGAAGACTATTACATCCGAGAGATACGAAGTTCCTTAGTCATTTAAGCGTACCTTGTGGCGTATCTTTGAGACGGACTTGCGGTTCGTGGCTCGTTTCACCCTCGGTGATGGCCAAACGGAGGTGGTCAACCGGACTATGGGTTCTATGGTGCGTTGTTTGTGTGGGGAGTATCGAAAGAAATGGGATTTGGCTTTATCTACACTGAATTTGCTTTTAATAATATGACGAACGGACGACGAAGAAGACTCCTTTTGAGATTGTGTATCAACGACCTCAAGTATACTCTTGACTTGATTCCTCTTAGAAGGTACCGAGTCTGATGTTGCGGTGAGAATCTAGCGGAGATGGTTGATGCGGTGCGGTCAGAGGTTCGTAAGAATATTGAGGCGTCGATGCCAAATATAAAGAGTTCGCGGATAGAAGACGTCGTGTGAAGGTCTTGATGTTGGTGACTTGGTGATGGTTCATTTGCGTAAGGAACGTATTCCACAAGGGACTTATCACAAACTTCACCCCAAGAAGATTGGGCCGTGTCGGATTTTGAAGAAGATTAATGACAATGCCTATGTTGTCGATTCTGGGAGGGTTGCAACATCTCTTCCACGTTTAATGTTTCCGATTTGGTAGAGTTCCATCCAGATGACCCCCTTTACATGGATAAGGATTCGGTCGAATCCTTTTGAAGTCGGGCGAATGATGTGTACAGTTGGCGGAGAAGCTGGAACGTGATTGAGTTATTTACGTAAACCTTTTTGTTTTGGGATGTTTTATTTATTTTGGGAACTTATTTATTTCTTTGATTAGAGTCTAGTAGTTTTGGGATGTTTTATTTATTTTGGGAACTTATTTATTTCTTGATTAGGAGTCTAGTATAAATACTTTTGAGTTTTATTTGGGAAGAGAACTTTCATTATTATTAATTTTATTCAAAGAGATTTTCTCTTAATTCTCTAAGTTCTTCTTCGGAGTTCTTAGTTATCTTTTGGGAATTCTTAGGGTTCCTTGCAAAAGGAGTCGATTTCGATCGTTCCTTGGTTACTTCCGCTGCGTATTCACATCAATACGGTACAACACCCATAAAACAAGGGGTATGTATGGGATGCGGTTGAGGGTGTTGCCCTATCACCTCTCGTATGTATATCCATAGTTTTGCAGGAATTCCTGTTTCTATGCATTGATTATAGGACTCTGATTTTGCACATTTTTTCGACATTGTACTCTTGAGTTGAGAGAACAGTAAAATCATTAAATACATTTTGTTCTTTGTACAATTACTTATTGGTTTGATGGATTCATGCATCATGCCTTTAGGAGTCATTCACCAGTAGGTTCAATCACTAAACAATCATTATTATTATATTTACTACTCTCTCCGTCCCTATATAATAGTTCTGTTTCAAAATTATAGAAATATTAAAAAAACTTAATAATGATTAGCTAATACCATATTTACCCTTATTAATTGTTCTAGCTACATTAATTACTCTGTTTGTATATATTCAAGAGCCCAAATTGAAAATAATTAAGGGTATGATTGAAAAAAGCTTTACAAATTTTTATTGAAAATAGAAAATGGCATGTATTGTGGGACAATTTTTTTTACAAACAGGACTACTATTAAGGGACGGAGTGAGTCTTGTTTTTGTTTTCTAAATTTATAAATAAAAAGTAAAAATATAAATATCTTATATATATAAAGACTGAGTCCTTAAATTTATTGTGGAGTCTTAATGATATTAATGAATATTTTTACATTTAATATTAGTTCATATTAAATTATTATCATATATAATAAAATATTAAGTCCTAGGAGTCTTAATGACTTCATGAATCTTCATTCCAAAGCTTTATTATCCTTCCTTTCAATGGCATGCAACCTCTAATTAGAACCTTTGGATTTCTTAGTTACTTATTGTTAATTAGAGTCTTAAGCTTTATTATCCTTCCTTTCAATGGCATGCAACGTCTAATTAGAATCTTTGGATTTCTTAGTTACTTAATTGTTAATTAGAGCCTTTGGATTTCTTAGACCAAAAAAAAAAAACTTTAGATTTCTTAGTTACTTATTGTGAAAATATTTATTAATCAGGGCCGGACTTGTATGCATGCAGGAAAGGCTTGGGCCTAGGGCCCATAAAATCTGGGGGCCCATAAAAAAAACTTATATATATATATATATATATATATGTGTGTGTGTGTGTGTGTGTGTGTGTGTAGAGAAACGCAGTAGTGAGATTCGGAGGCTAGGGTTTTACATATGATTGCCTTTTGGGGATCTGGTATTCTGATTCTGTGTTTTTTTATTTGAATTACGGAAAAATTGTTATTGGTATTGTTGATTAGTGCTTAACGTTGTTCATGTTGGTTTCTTAATATATGTTAGCTGATTGTGTGAATTAGAAGCCAAATTTCGAGAGAAAAAAAAGAAAAAAAACGCAGCCGCAGCCCTGCTCGTGTTAGAACATCAAAAGTGCATAGAACACAAGCCATTAGTTCCTCCAGAAGTAAGAAAAGAGCGTCGGGCAGAACAAAAATTTTTAAAATAATACGATTTCAGATTTGAGAAGACAAAAACCTTCACCGCGGCGCCCGGGTTCTATTCTTTTATTTTTTAAAGGTAGCGTTGTTGGGTTCTATTCTATCTCTATTTAATTTAAATTTGTCAATTGTTGATTGACTATTTAGTAGAAAAATAATGCCTAAATAATAGATATATTTTGATTAAATATGTAAGAGAATAAAGTTTATCGTGCGGCAATCATATCTGCATATTTTTGTTGATTAAATTTTGGACTACTTCTTTAATATGTATATTACGAAATTATATGGGTATACATTAACATTAAGAAGATTAATTATTGTTGATTTGATTTTTATTGATAGAAGATGACTTCAAAGCATATATGCGGTGCTCAAAAGAGGAAAAGGAAACAAAAGGAGGATCAATTAATTCTTAGCCAAGCAGGAGATCTTGATAAATATTTTAAACGTAGCAACAAATACGAATCACATGAAGATGAAACATCAACACATGTGGATCAACAAATTGGAGACGATGAACAAGATAAAGTGATTGAAAATCTTAAACCACAATCAGCTGAGGATGAGGAAGTGATTGAAGAAGTTATGCATGTAAGCGTAACTCATAGTACAGACTATCTCTTGGAAGATCCGCAAGCTGGAAAAATATTGATCAAAAGATGAGAGATTATCTAGTTGAAAGAGGTCCACAAAGAGCCGATGACATAATATATCCTCCCAACGAGAAAGGTAGACACTTTGATTCATCACAATATACAAGAATTTTGCCAAATGGGCAAAAAGATAACAGGAGATGGCTACTTTATTTAGCTTCTTTGGATCGTATCTTTTGCTTCTGTTGTAAGTTATTTGCAACTGAACATACATCGAAGAAGATCGGGGTTCTAGCTTCTGATGGATTTTGTATTTGGAAAAATATGCCTGATCGTTTGAAGAGCCATGAGGGGAGTAAGGAACATATTCATTGTATGACTAGCTGGAAAGAACTCGAGGACCGACTTGGAAAGAAAGAGACAATAGATGAAAGTGTGCAGTTACAAATCGATAAGGAAAAAGAGCACCTGAAAAAGGTATTGAGAAGAATAATAATAATTGTGAAGCGACTTGCTAAAAATGGTACGCTTTTCGAGGAGATAATGAGAGGCTCTTTGTCGAGAATAATGGCATATTTTTGCAGATGATAGAGATGATGGCTGAGGTTGATCCAGTACTAGAGGAGCATGTTCGACGTGCTCACACACGTGAGATACAATATACATATCTTAGTCCCAAGATTCAAAATGAATTCATCGACTCTTAGCGGTGAAGTCGAAGTGCGATCATAAAGAAGGTGAAACATGCAAAATATTATTCTATTATACTTGATTGTACTCCAGATGCAAGTCATGAGGAACAAATGTCTTTAGTTATCCGGTGTGTGGATGATTCCAAGGACTTACCAACTTTAGAAGAATGCGGATTCAATTTTTGAAGGTGGATGATACTACGGACTCGGACTTTCGCTCGAGCTTATTAATTCACTTGAAAAAATTGATCTTGATTTGGTTTATATGAGAGGCCAAGGGTATGACATCGGATCAAAAATGAGTGTAAGAGATAAATGAGTGCAAATTAGACTACTTGAGTTGAACCGAGAGCTTTTATACTCCATGTGGTTCGCATAGTCTCAATTTGACATTGTGTGATATGGCGAGCAGTTGCGAGAAAAGCTAGAAGCTTTTTGGAGTGATACAACGCGTCTACACATTATTCTCTTCCTCTACAAAGCGGTGGAAAATCTTTAAAGACCATGTTGTTGGACTCACGGTTAAACCATTATCACAAACTCGATGGGAAAGCCATGTTGAAAGTGTTAAGGCTATAAAAGAGCAAGCTGTAAAAATTCGAGATGCTTTACTCTTTTTAGCGAGACAAGTGAAGATCGAAAACTCAAAGTGATCTTTGAAGCGTTAGCGACTAATGAGCTCAATAATTTTGAGTTTTTACTTGGAATGGTGATTTGGTATAGGATGCTACAAGCAATCAACAAAGTGAGCAAAAATCTTCAATTTGAAGGCGTAGATATTGAAATTGCTATTACACTTTTGCAAGGACTCATTGTATTTTTGATGACTTTAGAGAACATGGATTTGATCATGCCATGGATGAAGCTAAAGTTATCGCTTGTGAGATGGGTGTTGAAGCTAAATTTCGAGAAAAAGCGGATCATCCGTAGGAAGAAACAATATGGTGAAAGTGGTAGTGACGAGGTCAAACAATCACGAGAAGAATCTTTCAGGGTTGATTATTTCCTCTACATAGTCGATCAAGCACGATCCTCACTCCAAGAAAGGTTTGAAAAATTCAAGGAATACGGACTTACTTTTGGATTTTTGTTGAATGTGGAAAAGTGGAAGACTGAATCATATGAGAGTTTGTTGAATTCTTGCATAAATCTTGAGCAATATTTGAAGCCTGATGAGAATGCAGACATTATTGGAGATGATTTATGCACAGAATTATTGTGTTTGCAGTCGTATTTTTCACGTGAAAAGTCGAGAGCAATAGATGTCCTGCGCTATTTGAAGAGGATGAATTGCTTCCCAAATGCTTATATTGCGTATAAGATTTTGCTAACCATTCCGGTTACGGTTGCATCAGCGGAAAGATCTTTCTCGAAGTTGAAGTTGATTAAGACCTATTTGAGATCAACAATGTTGCAAGACAGTTAAGCGGATTGGCTATGTTATCGATTGAAAGAAAAGCGGTTGATGAGTTAGATTACACAGACTTGATAAATACTTTTGCGTCCAAAACCGCTCGGCGTGTTGTATTTAGATAAGGTAAAAAAATTTATCTCCTTTTCAATTCTTTCTCATTTGTTCCATTATTTTTATATTAATTTATCCTCGCTTATTAAGGGCCCCGATTTTTCATGTCGCCTCGGGCCTTGCGGCACGGACCGACCACATTATTAATTACAATCAATTCAAATCCTTTCATAAATTAGTCTATTGGTACCTCTATAAAAGGCATCACAAAAATGTTATTGATCCCCCATATACGCTATGTATGCCGCATGCCAGATATCAACTACATGAACAAGTTCGTTTCTATTTATTGAAGGGAAAAACAAACTACATATGCGAAATTATTATTGTTATATATAATATTGAACTAATTACAGTTAACATGTGATGTTGACAGGAAAAGTATCACAATAAAGTTATTGATCCCCCATATACGCTATGGTATACATTTTGAAAATAATTATGTGAAAGACATAATAGTATATGAATAATGCAATATATTTTTTCATCTGCTGAAAAACAGGTAGCCATGTGTGCTACATGAGTGGCGATTTATAGAAGGAATGAGGTATCGATGCTACGGGTGAGAACTCTCTCTAGCATCACAATTACTACGGAATTTACATAAATTTTCTTATTGAGACTAATTGGTATTCTATCATATATTATGTAGGATCCATGATGGTAATAACATATCATATGAAGACCAATTCAGAGCGGAGGTCCATTCGGTACCATAAGGCATAAAGAGGAGCAAGCCCATGGTGCCAACGTTGGCCTTAATGTTGCTATCAATATGTTGGATCCTCTTATACAAGAGTTCAGAATCCTCTCATGGGGCGACTTTTTAATGGTATCTTGATCTATATATCATGTCAACTTTATTTAGTATTCTTAGAAAATATATGTGTAAGATTGATATTTTAATAACAGATAAAAAAAATTAAGTTTTAGACATAAGTAAAAGTTCATTTTTTTATCGAAAAACATACTCTTTAAGAGTACGAACGTCTCGGATCAAGTAGTACAATATTTGATGTGACTTATTAGAAATAAGTCAAGTATTATTTGTAGATTATATGGATTTAGTATGTTAGTTTTTATATAACAATCAAATAAGTGTTGTCGGCTTAACTTGACGCCCCAATTTTGCCTGTGAGGAGTTATTATCTCTTTAACAAGTGAACAAAGCCGACTCACATGTTTAGTAGATTGGTCTTTGCAATGCTCATTCATGGACAAGCTAATCAATTTTTGTCTAAAAAAATTGAGTTTTAGACATAAGAAAAAAAACAAGCTTTAAGTATGCTTTTAGTCTTGGATTCTATTCACACACTTAACCTTGCATTAACACAATGTTACATTTATTTTTGGTTACATGTCTTTTGATGTAACAAAAATTTATGGTCAAAGAAATTAATCATATGAATAGGAAAGTATGGGGGATGGTGTGGGAGGGGATATGATGGTGAAAGCGTGTCTTATAGGTGGTGTACATGGAAGGGGTATACAAGTTGTCAAATATAGTAACAAGTTGAGTGATGTTGAGAGGTTGGAGTTTCGAAGAAATATTTTTATACTTCAACGATTAGATTTCTACATAAATGCATAAAATTGCACGATTAAATTTATACTTCAATGATTTATGCTGAATATTACATGCTTTGCGAATACACAATTAGATTTATACTTTAATAATTTACATTGAACATTATGTATGGAATAATTTTATACAAACTGTGTGAATCGCACGGGTAGTACAACATATCGCAAAAAATAATCAAACCCATTTGTAAATTATAATAACAAATTAAAAAAGTTAATCTAAGACATAAGTAAGAGTTCAATAGTTTATCGAAAAAAAATCGGTGCAACGCACGGGTCTGAATGCCTCGTACAAATAAAAGTAAACATATATACAAATAAAAAGTAAACAAATAATATATATTTCATTAATATTCTTATCCTTTTTACATTTTAAAATTTTTCTTGTCAAGTAATAAAAATACATTATTTTATTTTATTTTTCAACTTAATATAAATAAAAATTTCTTTTTATTGTAATCTTAATTTAATATATTTATTTTTTTTATAGTTTTTTTAAATATAATAAATCAGTTACTTATTTTTTTAAATTTTTTCATGATTTTTTTTAAAACTTAATTTTAAATTTTTTTTTTTTTTTTTTTTTTGGTAAATAGATTTTCCATTTCACCAAATGAATAGAGTTTTAAGGATACAAATCGGCAAAGCAGACAAACTATAGACAACAGACCAAATTCTAAAAAGCGATAATCTAAACATTTTACGGTCTTGGCGGCTACACATAGCAATGAGCAAGCGGCCGTCTAATTGTCTTCTCCATTGTATGTGTGACCACTTTGAATCTTGATTGCTTCTCTCCTTCGAGCATATAAAGCACTACGGTTCTTTGCCAATCTATACATCCACCTTGCTAGTTTTAGAACCACATTGAGTCTTCAAGTAAGCAAATTCCTCTGTCGATCCTTATTTGAGCAGGGGATCTTGCACCATTCGATCTTGCCTCCCAAACTTTAGCAGAAAATCTGCACTTGAAAAATAGATGATTAATCGATTCCAACTCATCTTCACAAAGCCCACAGACATGATTTACACTGATTCCAATAGAATCCAGATAATCACAAGTCACCATCTTTCTTTGGATTGCCAACCACATCATAAACACACATCTTGGTGGAGCTAGATTACAGCAAATCATTTTCTTCCACTCCACCCTTGGTGCATCTCCTCTCAACTCTTGATAAACACTTCTGATGGAGAACTTTGGTTTTTGCAGAATACTCATTCCCTCACCAGTAGATGCTATCACACTTCTAGATTCTAGAATCTTCATTACTACCCAAGAGTCATGAGATTGTATGGACATTGTAGCAAGATTCTGAATTTTGATATAGTAACCATGGATCCATTGAACCCAAATTTTATCTTTCTTGTGGGATATTCACCACAACAATTCTGAGATAGCGACCTTATTCCACCCAAAGAAATGAGTGACATTCCACCCTCCTGCTGACTTTAGGCAAGCATATCTTATCCCATGAAACTAACGCTCTTTTGGATGGATTAGCCTTCCCGGTCCACATAAATATTATACGAGTTAGAATTGCCTTAATAACTGCAGGGGTAAAAGAAATACGACTCGGTATGCTTGCATACTAGCAAGCACATCCTTCACAAGTTGAATTCTTCCGACATATGAAAGAAATTTAGAGGACCAACATTAAATTTTGGTGTTATCTTGTTTATCAATGGTTGACATTGGAGAATTGAAAGCTTCTTGAAGAGAGGGAAACCCCAAGATATTTAAATGGTAGGTTCCTTTCACCATTCCAAATTTAGAGAGAATAAGATCTTGAACTTCGGTTGTTACACCTCCAAAGTAGACGCAACTCTGCTTTGATTTGCTTGTAGTCCAGAAACCTCAAAGAATTTAGTGAACCCCTTCATCAATTGTCTCACTGAATTTACATCACCTCGACAAAATAATAGTAGATCATCTGCAAAGCACACCTCCACCAAGCCAAACTTCTTGCATCGTGGGTGGTATCTAAACTCATTATTCTGATTGAGTTCAAGTAATCCTCTATGCAGATACTCCATACATATTACAAACAAGTAAGGAGATATAGGATCTCCTTGTCTCAACCCCCTTTGTGCAACAAATGGTTTAGTGATCTCACCATTAATAGCAATAGCATAAGACACAGTAGATAGGCATTTCATGATCCAGTTCACAAATATATAAGGAAAATTCAACTCCAACAGCAAATATTTCAAAAACGGCCACTCCACAGAATCATATGCCTTTTGGATGTCTATCTTGATCATACACCTTGGGGAGATGCCCTTTCTACCATATCCTTTTATAAGTTCATGACTTAATAGGATATTATCAAAAATTATCCTCCCTTTCACAAAAGCAGATTGATTCTCACTCACTATGTCTCTAACACCCTTTGCAACCTATTAGCCAAACTTTTAGATATAATTTTGTATAGGATCTGCGGCATGTAATTGGCTATACTCTTTAACCTTGCTAGCATGTTCAATCTTTGGTAAAAGAGATAGCAAAGTCGTATTGATGGTGCGGGAAGATAACTGTTGTAAAGAATTGTTGGACGGCGACAATGACATCCTCTCGATAACATCCCAAGCTTTCTTGAAGAAGTAGGTGTTGTACCCATCTAACCAGGGGCTTTGTGGGAATTCATGCTGAATAGAGCTGCTTTATCTCCTCCCTAAGAAAGGCTAACATAACCATTTAGGTGTTCATGAGACACAATCTGTCCTCTCCTATTACCTTCTTATCTACCATAGGTAGACTTGAAGCTGCACTACCCATGAGGTTTTCATAAAATAGCTTAATTTCTTCAGTAATTTGAGCCTGTGTGTGACATCTTCTGCCATCTGCACGAATCAGAAACTTGATGCCTTTGTGGCTCTGTCTAGCCTTCGTAAATGCATGAAAGAATTTGGTGTAGAATCCCTAACTTAATCCGGCCGACCCTTGATTTTATTTGCGGATATTTTCCTCTATATTGCTCCATTTCTCAACTTCTAATAACAATATTTTTCCTCTAATATAAGTGATGCATCGATTTATCTTGAGCAAGGTGATTTTGAACTTCACTTAACTAAGTTCTCATGCTTGACACCTTTTCTGCGATATTCTTGAAGTGAGTTGTATTTATCTTCTTGAATTCCTATTTGAGTTCCTTTAATCTATACCAAACATTCAAGATTTTATTAGCATTATAGCTCTCTCTCGGCCCGACTGCAATACTCCCTTGAACTCCTCATGATGCGGAATAGCATTAATAAATCTAAAGGGAGAATGCCTGGGGGAGATATCATCTTCAATTTTCAATAGTTGAGGGCAATGATCAGACACTCCTCTTTCTAGAATTTCCACCCCCACACTACTAAATTCTGTACACATCTTCGATTAGCTACACATCTGTCTATGAGTGTGTATATTCTAGCATCCCCTTCTTGATTATTACACCAAGTAAAGGGGCTGCCAATCATTCTCAACGGTGCTAATTCATTACTTTGAAGACAATCATTGAAGTCTTTAATTTCTGCCTCTGTAACTTGATTGCCTTGGAATCTATCTTCCATTCGTAATAGAGCATTAAAATCACCACCTATCATAAGAGGACCAGTCACAGTCTGAGCTACATGAGAGATGAAACACCACACATCCTTCATCTGTTCTACAGTATTTAACGCATAAACTGCAACCAAACTGACCATCATTCCAGTGATCAAATCCGTAACCTCACAATATATAGCCTGCTCATGATTCTCACACCATACTACATTTACTCTACTCGGATTCCAACAGATCCAGATTCTTCCGTTAGCTGCATGTGAGTAATTATTCAAACAACCCCAATTCTTCACTATATTAGAAGAGACTTGCTGAAATCTATCTTGCTTTACTCTTGTTTCCAAAAAACCTACTACTTCTACTTGATACTTCTTCAAAAGGAGCCTAAGCTCCTTTTGTTTGAAGGGCTTGTTACAGCCCCTCACATTCCACAGGAGGAGTTTCATTTCATAAGTGAGGGGAAATGGTCCCTTGATATATTTTGCTCATCACCCTCAAATATCTGAAATGCATTGCCCAATCTCATCTGCTCTCTACTCCCAATTATAGCATTAGTACTTGAAGTTTTCCTAGGCATTGACCATTTCTCCTCCTCTGCAATATCTTAAATCTCCACAACTTCCTTACATGTCTTTGTTTGTTCTTGCTTTTTCTCATTTACGGCGAGGCAGGGAGCCGCATAAGGCACCCATTGTTGTTTTACAATTTGCCTTGGCTTTGCTTCAGCAGGTTTAGCTTCAGATTTCCTCTTCAAGCTACAATCATGTCCTGCAGTTAAACATGTCTTGCAGTATGGAGGAACCCATTCATAAACAACTCTCTGCTCTACTCTTGCACCTTGATCATCTTCTATTACAATCTGATGTATCAGTGGTCTTGTTACATCAATTTCAACCATCATACGAGCATAAGATATCCGGGTCTGAGTAGAGGTGCACTCATCTGCAAACAAATGTTACCCAATATGCTGCCAATTCTACTTAAGGCTCTGCTTCCCTAACAAGTAAGTGGCAGATTCGGCAACTGAATCCATAGAGGCACTACCTTAAGTATTTCTTTTTCAAAACTAAAATCTGCTTGCCAAGGTTTCACAATCACAGGACGATTAGCAATAGTGCGAGGGCCTTCAAATAACACCAGATTTCTCTCATCCATAGATTTGAATCGCACAACAAAGTAACCATCATTGTGATAATACACCTCTACATTCTCTATGTGAAGCTGTTTTGCAAAAAAAGTGTAGATATCGAATAGTTGGCAATTCCCCAATCACATAAAGGATAACAACAGTTTTCCATTTCTGAGCCTCAATTTCTATCTCATCTCGTTCCAAACAAGCAATAGGCACCCCATCCTTTAGAGTAGGAGCAATGAAATCTAGACGTGTGCCTTTTCGAGTCGGAATACTCGAAATTACCTGGGGATTTTCTGACGCCGATACCGGAATACTCTCCGGCGTTGTCTCCAGCTCCAGTTTCTGATGAACCCGATTACTCACAGACGTCGAGCCTTCTGGGATTTCAGATTTAGCTTGCTGCGTCGGACCTTCAAAATTTGCAGATCTAGGCGTCGGTGCAGCAGATTGACTCATTTGAAATTGAACTTCCAATCTCGGTGTTTTCGTTGTGGCTCGGGAACTTGCCGCCGCAGAAGCCACGAGCGGCCTCCTTCCTCGGAATCCTGCCTTCCTCTTAGTTGTCGTCCTCGCGGCCAGTCATCGACCAAAACGCACGGTAGCTAACAACCACTATCGTGCGCTGCGAGAGCTCTTCTCTTTCCTGAAACTCTGATTTTGTCAATTTAATTTTTTATATTAATAGAATAATTGTACTATCTACCAGTTAGATTGTCATTTTAATATATTTTTATTGCGTCTTATTTTTTTCAAGTACTTTTATTTTTTATTTTAATTACTGTTTTTAATGTTCTTTTTTTGTATAGATATTTTAAAGCGTAGATGATATGCTAGATTGAGTGATGTCTGTTTCACGAAAAAATAAATTTATTATAGTTATTGATTTTAATAATATATTTAAAAATATTATATTTCTTTATTATATTTTCTTATAATGTATTTTGTATTATATTTTTTGTTTATCTTATTTTCTAACAATATATTTTAAAATAATATATAAAATATGAGAAACTATTAATTTTAATAATAACAAAAAAAGAATATTGATGTTAAATATATTAAGATAAAATAAAATAAAATTGATAAAAACAAACAATAATAAAAAGTAAAACAAACGATAAAAGGGGAAGGGTGGGGGTGGGGGAAAGAATTTAAGTAAAGGGGTAGAATGAAGCGGGGTTGTCAGAAGGGGGCCCTATTGTGTATAAACCATAGCCCCCTTAGTGTTACTATGTGACAAGTTTCTTCTGCAGCGTCAAGATTAGTCGTTATCATCATAAATACATAGGAATCATAGGAGTTTACTATCCCCTTTAGCTCCCTTCAATTGACGAAAGAGAAGTGTTAACCAAACCATTCGGCTTCGCGAGGGTCTTCCACTTTAAACGAGGGATTTGAGTTCGAATTCTATAACAAAGCTTATTTATTTAAGAGGGTATGACCTCTTTGCCTCTTTTTTCTGTCAACTACGCAAGAAACGTCGAACATGTGTAATTTTTAATTTTTTCTAAGAAATATTACGCAATTAGTATATAAAAAATGGGCCCTAGTAATTTGGAGGCTCTGGGCCATCGCCCAAACTCCACCCCCCCAACCCCCCAATTGGGCCGACCCTGCATAACCTTCGGGTACATTGATGGAACAATTAAAAATTGAGGACTTCAAGTGCATTGGGGAATGTCTGATCTCGGTGGGAACCGTGGCTGAATGGGTGTGATACAGCATGAAGCAATCATTGGGAGGCAGTGAACTCGGTGGGAGCTGCAATTTGGATTAGTAGGTCTAGTTGTGGGACGATTCATTATGCATGGTAGTTGAGATATTTAAGAATCAGGAAGTCGGGTACACATCTCGCGATTTAACTAATAGCAATTTTGAAAGACCAGAGTTATTGTCGCGATCACTAATCAAGTCTAAATTTGGTACTCGATATATAAAAAAGTGTTGCTAACCATCCCCCAGCTGCCAACACTCCCACCTTTTTTATTCCTTTGGTACATTAGCCTTTTTATTAGTTTACTTGCATTTTTATTTTAGTTTAAATATAACTAATAGAAATAATTTTATGCTACTTTGTTATTACCCAAATTAATAAATTTTTATATTTTTATATATTATTTTCAAATAAAGTATTAGAAAATAAGATAACTAAAGAATATAATATAAGAACTATTACAAAGACAAATACTACAAAAAATATGATAAATACAAGCATTAATGAATTACATTAATTATAATCAAATATGACCACACTTGTATCTTTACTCCATATGGACTAGCATATTCTCTATAATCTTCAATTACATTGCACCATTATGACAATAAGATAAGTGGTACAAAAATAGTAAGAATTTTAAAATCCTGAATATAACGATTGTTAACCAACTCAATTGCTATGTTGATGTTGGTGAAATAAAATTGGAACGGACCTAACAAGTATGTAAAACAAGTGTTACTACGATCGGTAATGTATGCACCATAATATTGTAATGTGTTACGACAAATACAAACACATCGTGCGAATTTACCATATATGAGGTATGACTTTGTATAATATTTTTTTTTCATTTTTTTTTTGCATTCTTTTATTTATTTTCTTATTTTTTTTACAGTATTCATTTTTTTCCTTTCGTATGCTTTTATTCGTTTTCTTATTTTTTTTTCATCTCATTTTTTTCGTTTCTTTCGGGTTTCAATTATTTTGTTTCCAGTTACTTCCTCCAGTATATCTTTTTTTGAATAGATATTTCAAACTAGAGATAAAATGTTAAATTAGGTGGAGGAAAAATATATTTGTTATAGTTAATCACAAACCCACAAAGAAAATATGTAACAAACTTCCGAATACACTCATATTTAGAAAATACCAACCACCGGATATCTTAAACTTGGAGAAATGTTAAAAAGATGTACTGGTGCCAAAATTTGGTTGTCCATTCTTTCTACGAGGTGTACCAATTCATCTCGATGGTGGCATGTAGGGTGTTATTGTTGTGTGCGGAGAGCATAATCATACCCCACACAATATTTAGAGGGTCATGAGTATCCATCAAGACAAACACAGGAAGGAGAATGCATTGTTAACCAAATGGCCGAGATTACTGATATCAGTTTATTCTTAACTCTTTGAAAGAATATGACCCTTCAAACACTATAAATATTAGAAGTTTATTGTGTGCAAAAGGGATTTGTTAAACCACGTTCAATACGATTTGTCCCAACGAATCAGTAGAGGTAATTATATTGTTTTATTAAATTTTAATATAATTTATCCACTCAATAACTAACGAGCGAGCTTTGATTTATGCGGGTTATTTTTATCATACGAATTCGGACACCCGATAAATTACAGATATTGTTCAAATTCATAAAGATAGTATTGAGTTACATGCACAATTTTCTATTATAGAGAAAATGCATGCAAGGTACCGAACTTTGTTTCTTAAGTTTCAAGATGAAATTTCCTTTTAAAATGGAAAATGTAATATAGTATTTTTGTTTTTCGTATTTTTGATTTGTGACTTGTTTGTACACGTTATGATTTTTATGACATGTTCTCTTTTTCACGATTTGTAACTCGGACGAATTTCTTGATTATCTTGAATTATTCAATGAATTTGGCTATCTTTATCAATTTTGAAATGGTATCACTGGAGCCCATTTTCTTGTATTAGAGTTGAAGTTTCCCATATTTAATTTAGCGCTTGAGTTTGTATGTTGATGGTCTTCATAAGCGCTTCATATTTTGTTGTGAACCATCGAGTTTGCATGGTTCGGGGTATGTCAGGACTACATGATTACGTTGTTGTGCCGTAGGCATACCGTACGCTATGCGATCGATAGCGTGCGCTAATATGCGGCATTAGCGCACGCTATCGAGATGGTTACCGCATACTAAATGCTTCTTTTGCAACCTCGAGGCCGTCGATATTTGGCTTGACACGAGCGTGTAGCCCCGCTCTGTCATCCTCCGTGACTTTATCTCGGCACCTTATTTTAGTCTTAGCATACGGCGATATGCGATTAGCGCATGCTAACGTGGTCGAATGGAACTCTATGTATTCGAAGCACGTTAGCGCATACTAACGTTAGCAATAGTGCACGCTAAATTTGACCATATATAAATGCCTGAGACAACTTTTTGCACTTTTCTCATTCTTCCAACCCTAAACCAATGTGAGAGCGAGAAAGGGGTGACTTGGAGGCTATTATATTGGTATAATCCTTCTTCATCTATCATCATCCATCGGTTAATAACAAAGATTTATCAACATCGAGTACATTTTTTCTTTCAAATCAAGGTAAATCTTCCTAGAATTCTATTTTGGAAATGCAGGAGGTTTTATTAGATTTGTCCGTTCAATCCTTTTGAAGCTTCAAATCCTTGATTATATAGTATCCACTTCATATTAGTATTTCCACGTACGAATTTATGAATACTTTTGGGTGTTTTTCTATTTGAGATGTTTGAATGATTTCCAACCTTTTTGTGAAGAAGTCAGAATTATACAAATCGTAGGCGGGACTTCAGACGTTTTTCGTATTGTTTCAATTTAGTTTAGACATTAATTATTTATTACGGATCGTTTAAGTCCAGAAGTTTTGGTTCGGTTCCACTGCAAGTGATTTTCTTTCGCTCACTATCTCTGCGCAAGAGGGTTTAGGTAAGTCACCAAGCATAGGGGTGTAAACGAGACGAGACAACTCACGAGCTACTCGAGATCGACTCGGTCAACACTCGACTCGAGTAAGCTCGACTCGAACTCGAACTCGAACTCGACTCGACATAGAGTCGAGTTGAGCTACCCAATACTCGACTCGATAAGCTCGTGAAATACTCGATTTTTTATATATAATTAGTTTTATAATATAATTTGTAAAATATAATGTAAATAAATTAAATTGTAAAGAAACTATTTGTAAAAAAATTGAGACTCAACGATTTTACGATTTCACGTTTTGTTTGTAAATGCATATATAATTAGAATACAAATAGTGACAAGCTGTTTAAATTAGTAACTAAAATAATACAAATAATAAAGGGACAGTTCCACTTATTCCCACATCGGCTAAGAATAATAGTCTCAATCTTATAAATCTCTATATAAATGGTGCTTGGAACTTTGATCGAGCTTGAGTTCGAGCTTTTTCGAGCTTGAGTTCGAGCTTTTCGAGCTTCAAGCGAGCTCGAGCTCGAGTTCGAGTTTAGAAAATTGTTCTAGAGTTCGAGTCGAGTTTGGACTTCAACTACTCGCGAGTTTTCGATATCGAGTTCGAGCACGAGAAATTGTTATCGAGTTCAAGTCGAGTATCGATACTCGAGCTCGACTCGCATCATTTACACCCTAAGTCTAGACATGCGACCAAGCAGAGGGTACCGGTGAGCGATCGCTCACTTTCTTAAAGAAGGAGAGCGGCATTCATTTATTCGGCGGTGAATTTTTTTGTCAGACTTTTTCTATTTGGGTGAATTCTCCAAACTCGTTACTGGGCTATAAACATGACCTTGGAGAGGTCGGTTGCAAGGATTTTTGCGCGAAGAGATGCGAGGCTTAGAAATTTCAATTTTCATATTTCCATTGTTTTCGCAATAATTTCAATTTCTAATTGGGATACTTAGACTAAAGCTTACTTTGCAACTTGAAAAAATGTAGGATTTATTCCTTATTTTAATCATGGGCTACATTTTTTGAAATTAGCAATTGTTTTTTAAGTTAAAATAATCCGAAGATAAAGAAATTAAGTTAGATACTTACTAATTTGTCCTTTTTAAGGAAGATTCAATCGAAGCGTATATCGTTAATATATCTAATGTACGGTTGCGATCCTCTTAAAGAGACTTCTTCGATAATTTAACCAAGAAGCAAAGTCAAATTCTTATGGGTTTATTAAACCTTGATGCATCTCTCAATCGATTTGCATTGACCTAAGTTCGGTTCCTTAATATATCCATTTAATTGCGTTTTCCTTTTTTTCTTGTTGTTTTGTTTCCTAAGATGTCTTTTCTTTTTTGTTTGTTATTTTGTTTTATAAAATGCATGTTGATTTTCTCGCTGCTTCGCTTCAGACATTTATATATTTTTCCATAATATCAAAGAGAAGTAGAATCAGAGTAGCCCAAGAGAGAAGCGAGATAATATAAACATGTATTGCGTTCTGAAAAGTGAAAAGAATGAAAGTGAATAAATTTTTAATTGTAGATCCAAAGTAGGCCTACCAATAAATTGATTATCATAAACCGTCTGAGATCTTGTGTTTAAACCCCACGTACTTGAATAACATGAATACAATCATACTCATGTAGTCAACTAAATAAGTATACATTAGTACTCCTGCTTGACAAGATAAATTTTATTGTACTCATATTATATGAGCATTATATTACTCATATAATACGAGCATTTGTACAAAAAATATATCGCCACACGACACATATATTGCGATAATAAAATGATTAATTTGATGTTGTTCTTGAGAATCCTTGCAGAATGAATTATTGCAAGTGTCGAAGAAAATTATGAACATATTAAATTGACTATATAGATGAATCGAGGATGTTGATTCATAATTTAGGACTTCAAAATGAGGATAAGGAGCAACAGAAAACTCAAGAACAGGTTACGCCTAAGATTTTATTTTATTTTAAAATACGTTTTTTCTCACGTTTTCAGGTTGCATTTCGTCAAGAATTCCATCAACGCTCCATTCCTTAATATTATCGATTGGCTTAGTTACGGGGAAAAGAATCTCAATTAGCTAGCTCAATAGTGTGTTTGTGGGGGTGGGGTGGGGGTGAGGGGGGATCATGCTGCCAAATCAAAGGCAAACACAAAGAAAAGCCCATTATTGAATAAGGGTGTAATGAGCTGAGCTGGCCCGTGAGCTAAGAAGTTCGACAATTCTAGCTCGAGCTATTTGAGTAGGTGTCGAGGTCGAACTCGAGCTCGGTTATACTTGACTCAAAGGCTCCCGGCATACCGAGCTTTATCATTTTTATAATTTTACCATTAGTATTGTTTCATTTGTTGTCATTTTTCCCTTTATTATATAGTAAATAATTTTTTCAACAAAAACAAATGACATCCTTAATCTATTTTACTTAAACTATATCTCTCTGGAGTCGAGCCGAGTAGATCTCGAGCTTATCCAGCTTCCAAGCGAGTCCAGCTCGAAAAATACAGCTGGCTCGAGCCCGACCTTCGGACCCCTGTGCAAAAGCAATCAAAGGCATTCATGGGGAGTTTTATGGTCGAGCTCAAGCTCGAGCATGGTCATGCTCGACCAGCGCAGTCGCTTATACCCCAGAACTGATAGGAACCAGACTCCCAACCCTTTTTCCCAATAACTAAGGCAAATGGGATATGTGATTAGGAATAATACATGTCAGCACATTTCCTTAATATTTTCCAACTTAGTCCATAGCAACATTCGACCTTATAGACGAACACGTGAGTGGCATCAGGATTTGCTCCAGCTTGCAATAAGAGGTTTATGATTTCTACATTACCACCATACGCAAATTCAACAAGAGGAGCAGCACCCATGGGAGCAGATAAGGTTTCTATGAAATCTAGTCACCAGTTACTACCACATTTTCAATGTGCATATAATAAAACCACACAATCAACTGCTACTATATATGAATCTGGAAACAGATAAAAGGAGTAATATATTTAAAACAAAAAAAAAGGAAGTTCAATCATCAATCTAACATTACATACTCGGAAGCTATGAAGCAAGAAAGACATCATTAGTTAATTAGTTAAAAGATTTGTACAAAACACCATGGACTATGTTCTGTGGAAAAATGATACGAATTCAGATTTGTCGGGCCCAGTACCAGTCCTATAAGTTTTGTCTAGAAGGCCCAATGAAGGGTAAAATAGGAACAATAGCTATAGTCGTTAGGATTAGAATAAATAGAATAGAAGGAGCATGTTAGGGGGGTGGGGATATATTTGTTATTTGATACGGTTTAGTATCGGCTCCAGCTTGAAGCTGTGAGAGAGGGTTTTCCCTGTAACGATCATTTGATCGTGTTAATCTTCAATCAATTTCATATATTTTCTTCCTTTCTTACACTATTTCACTGAACCCTAATTTCTGTTCTTCATCATCAGTGTTTTTAATTGCCTGTAATAGCGCGCTATGTCGCGTGCTTTTGTGCTAAATTTCCAGAAAACGCGACATAGCGCGTGGCGATGGCGTCTATCCCTGTTTTGCGCGCGCTATTTGCTACGCTGGTAGCGAAGGCGCGCGATAGCGCTTAATACCTGCGCTATTTGGGTTTTATCAGAAAACCATAATTTGAAATCTGAAACGGGTTTTATCAGAAAACTGCGCTATTTGGGTTATTAAAAACTTATAACTATTAGGGTTTAGGGACAAACTGTCCAGAGCAAAACTTCAGCAGCAAAAAAAAAAAAACTTACGCAGCAAAAAAAAAAAACTTCTGCAGCAAAAACTTCCGCAGCAAAATGAAATCTTCCGCAGCCAAAAAAAGAGAGTTCCGCAGCACAGCCGACTTCAGGAAAAAGAAAAGAGAGTTCCGCAGCAAAGCATACATCCCAACCGGCTCCCCATTTGACAGTTAAGTACTCTTTTCTAAATTCTAATGTCTTCCTCCTGCTCAAGATATTGCTTGGAAGTATGCTTCTTAAAATGAAGGGGATAAGTATATTATGTGTAAGTTTTGTAATCACAAATCAAATGGGGGTATTACCCGTATCAAAGAGCACTTGGCTCAAACACACAAAGGTGTTTCACCTTGCCCAAGTGTTCCAGATAATGTTAAGAAAGAAATTGGTGAATGTATTGAAAAGGCCAGGGTTTCAAATTGGTGAGGTCAGCAGGTAGGAGTATGCTTTATGTCGGGGCTGGTAGTAACACTCAATCTTCAAGCACAATGGATAAGTTTGTTAGCTCTACACCTAGGCAAACTACCATCAATTCTGCATTCAAGAAAGAATTGAAACTGAAGTCGAAAAGTTGGTCGATTTATTTTTTCTGCCGCAATTTCATTTAATGTTGTGAATGATCCTTATTGGTTGCCTATGGTAGATGGTATTGCTGAATATGGTAGAGGGTTTAAGCCGCCTTCTATGCATGAATTAAGAACTTGGGTACTTAAGGCCGAGGTTGATGATATCACCCTTATTTACGAAGGATACAAAAAGGTGTGGAAATTGCACGGGTGCACTATTATGTCGGATGGATGGACGGATGGGAAGACTAGGTTTTTGATGATTTTTTTAGTAAATAGTCGCGCCAGCACGTCCTTTTTAAAATCTATTGATGCTTCCGCTTCAATTAAAAATGGTGATTTGATTTATAAATATCTTGATGAAGTTATAAATGAGATAAGAGAGGAGAATGTGATCCAAATTGTCACGGATAATGCTTCAAATTGCGTAGGGCAGGGAAAAAAATTATGGAGACTAGAACGGCAATATGGTGGACACCTTGTGCGGCTCATTGCATCGATCTAATGTTAGAAGATATTGCAAAGTTGAAAATATTTTCGAATACTATTGAAAATGCTAAGAGAGTTTTGAAGTTCATTTACGGGCATGGAACTATTATTTCATTGATGAGGGTGCATACAAAAGATAGGGAACTTCTCTGTCCCGCGGTAACTCGTTTTGCCACTGCCTTTCTCACACTTCAAAGTATGTACAAGCAAAAAAGAGCACTTGAAATTATGTTCGCTTCCGAAGAATGGGTTAGGTCCCCTCAAGCGCAAAAAGTAGAAGAGAAAGTAGTTAAAAGAATTGTAATTAATGACCCTAATTTTTGGCCACACGTAGCATTTTGTGTTAAGAGTGTTGTCCCTCTTGTTAGTGTGTTAAGGGAAGTTGATTCGGAGGAGAGACCGGCCATGGGATATATATATGAGTTTATGGATAAGGCAAAGGAAACCATCAAATTTAATTGTGGGCGTTTCAAAGAAAGTATATGCCCATTTAGAGGAAAATAGATGCTCGATGGACTCCACAACTTCATCATCCTCTACATGCGGTGGGTATTATACGAATCCGCAATTGCGTTATGAAGACGAGTTTTCAAAGCTGTGATGAAGTTAGAGATGGGCTCCACACTTGTATGGATAAAATGTTATCTCGATGATCGTCTTAAAGTTGATCTTCAACTTGACTTATATAATAAAGTTGAAGGTGAATTTGGAAGTCTAATGGCAAAGAGGTCTAGAATGTTGCGGGGTCACGTATATTTTCTAACATATTATATATTGTCTTTTTCTTTGTATATTGAATTATATTATTCAAGACTTACATGTTTTATCTATTTTTATAAATTGATGATATTATTTTTGACAAAATGGTGGGAGCGATTTGGACATAAGACACCTAGCTTTACGGTTTTGCTATTCGAGTGTTAAGTCCTTACTTGTCTTTGCTTCGGGGTGTGAAAGGAAGCTGGAGTACTTTTGAATACTCTTTTAATTGTAATTTGCACTTCTTTGTAATTCGAGATACATACAAAAGAGGAATAAGCTTGAACATCAAAGATTGAATGATTTGGTTTTGTAAAGTATAACTTCAAGCTAAGGGAGAGAAGTATTAGAAGGAGAGATAAAATTGATCCGATCGTAGTAGATGAGATTGATTCGGATGATGAATGGATAACTTGGAAAGAAGATCCGGTCCTTCAGGGTAATCGTTGGCTTGAAAATGATGAGTTATTCTCGGGAGATCTATTATATTTGTGCCAGCCGATCCCTTTGATAGTCTCTTGAATTCATATAAAAGAATAGAAGAAGATATTGATAGAGACGTTGAGGATATGATTATGCCTTCAAGTAAGAGAGTTGGTGAAAGGCTCAAGTGAGTATATGTCGATATTTTTATTCAGTTCTCACTTGGCAGACGGCTTTATCACTTATTACATCTCATTTCATATATAATAGGTCAGGGCAAGGAGAAGCAAGTGAGAGTTGGACTTGTTGATGAAGATGTGGAGATTGAAGAGCTTGTTGGCGTAGACCCACAAATCTTTGACAGTGCAACTTTTCCCGAAATACAAACTCTCGGTGATGATGATAGTGATATCATATTGGATGAGAACGACTACTATTAGAAATTAGAATTTTTAAGTGTTTCTAAAATTGAATATTTTCATATTATGGCTTATTTAAGTTTGTTATTTTGGATTATTATAATTGTTCTAAGTTGTTTTGTTTATTTGAAATTATTTTATGGCTATTTTACTTGGATTATTTACCTATTGATCTTACACAAGAATAATTATTTTATTTTTTTCACTTAATAATGTACAAGAACAAGGTGCATTTAATGGTTTATTGTTCTTGGATGTCGTGTGATGTAATTTTACTTATAATAAGGATCAAAGGGTGTATACTTGGATGTAGTGTGATGTAATTTTACTTATAATAAGGATCAAAGGGTGTATACTACATTCTATAGCAGAGCTACAAATATATATGTTATGTGATGGATATATCACTATTTGATAGTTGGAGGGCATTGCACGTTTAGTAAGCATTTGATGTCACCATTAGGGAGTATTAGAGTTTTTTTCTTTCTATTATTGTTCATGTAGCCGATTTAAGTTCACATAGCTCAACTTTCATGTTATGGCTACATGAAATGAAATGGGTTACATGAACAATAATAGAAAGAAAAAAACTTTAATACTCACAATGTGACATCAGTGAACTTCTAAGCGTCTGTCTCGACTATCAAATAGTGATATATGCATCACATAACATATATATATGTAGATCTGCTATAGAAATGTAGAACTATCGAGGGCGGCCTGCATAAATTGGGAGAACCAAAAGGAAAAATTAACATGGTGTTGTTTTGACAATATACGAACTTATAGTATACTCCTTTGATCCTTATTATAAGTAAAATTACATCACCGACATCAGAACAATAAAACTATTAAATGCACCTTGTTCTTGTCTGATAACCATCGAACTATAATGATGAGAAATAAAAATAGTAACATGAAAGTTGAGCTAAGCGAGAAATTGGTGCATGAACAATAATAAAAAAACTCTAATAGAACTCATCATTATCACTAACTAACTTAATTTTCTCAGTAGTTCTTTCTCATTCATTCATCTTTACGAAGTTTGGAAAAGCATTCTTAATGAAAAGTTGGAGTTTTCACGATACCACTTTTTGGGAGAAGTGGTCGGGAGTTTAAAATGATGGTTGATCATGTTACGAGAAAAACGTAACAGATCAACCATGTTGTTGCCGTACTTCCTACGTCCTTGCATGTGCGCTAGGATAATTGGATGACCATATTCGTTTTTAGACCATGACAGACGACTGCTTGCCGAATCTTTAAAATGTATGTCCATAGTCTGAAATTTCTCCGTCCTTGCATGTGTCTAGGAGATCATTGAGATCCTTGAGAAGCAATACTTGTTTATGAGACGATACATAATGACTCTCAACCTCCTCTGTAGTTGTTCATTGAGAAACACGAACAATGTTATTGTGGTAGTAAATGCAGCAAGATGTTCGGGGTGCTCGATGTACTAGCGAAAACATCGTGTTCTCGATGACTATCACAAAATTGTGTTCGTGTTCATGCGATCGATATTCGTTAGTTGTTCATTGAGAAACACGAACAATGTTATTGTGGTAGTCGTTCGGAGCAAGATGTTCTAGGGTGCTCGATGTCTTATCACTAAAACATCGTGTTCTAAATGACTATCACAAAGAATAAGTATTGTTTCTAAATGACTAGGCCCAGCTGCGAGAGGAGGTTGAGAGTCATATTATGTATTGGTGTCTTTGAGAAACAAGTATTGTTTGTCGAGGATATAGCGATCTCCTCATGAGAAGTCGAGGAGGAATTCAGGACTATGGACGGATATTTCTGGTCCGACAAGCGATCGTCTACGTAGGAAATGCAGCGGCGACATGGTTGATACGTTATGTTTCTCGTAACATGATCAACCATCATTTTAAACTCGACCACTTCTCCGAAAAGTGGTATCGTGAAAACTCGACTTTTCATTAAGAATGCTTTTCCAAACTTCGTAAATAAGAATGAAGAGAAAAAATACGGGAGAAAATTTAGTTAGGGATAATGATGAGTTCTATTAGAAGGGTTTTTCTATTATTGTTCATGCATTGATTTCGGTTTAGCTCAACTTTCATGTTACTATTTTTATTTCTCATCATTATAGTTCGGATGGTTATGCTGAGAACAAGGTGCATTTAATGGTTTTATTGTTCTTGGATGTCGTGTGATGTAATTTTACTTATAATAAGGATCGAAGAGTATCTTATAAGTTCGTATATTGTCAAAACAACGGCATATTAATTTTTTCTTCTTGGTTCTCCCGATTTATGCAAGTTGGCTGCCGGAGAGTTCTACATTGATAGCGAGCTACAGATATATATGTTATGTGATCGTATATCACTATTTGATAGTTGGAGGGCATTGCACGTTTAGTAAGCGACCTTATGTCACCATTAGGGAGTATTAGAGTTTTTCTTTCTATTATTGTTCATGTAGCGATTTCGATTCACATAGCTCAACTTTCATATTCTTATTTTTATTTCTCATCTCTACCAACTTCATTATAGTGGCGTAACTTTTTAAATGCTTAATCTGGTTATTAGGGATATTACGGCGGTGTTAGATTTTTGCATCGCGAAATATTACCTTGCTCATTCTTAGTCAGGAGAATATCACGATCGTGCGAAGATATTCTTACGCACGCTAAGATTTCAACGATTGAGATCGTTAAAAGCGAAAAGGACATGTATAAGTGTTACATATATACCCCTTATTTATTTTACTAATTTGGATTGATCTTGTTTTTGACCAACTAACTCCATCTTTCCATTTTGAAAGAGACAAAATTGAAATGGGATTCGAGGACAAGGCGACTTTGGACATCGTCGTATATGGCTTTATACGAGACCGAGAGAAAGTCTTGTATATAGAACTTTCGATTTTGCGGGATAATATAGAAGTTTCTTGTATTTTCTTGCCTTTGTTGTATGGTGTGAGGAGTACATATAAAGAAGAAGTTTTTGTGTAGGTGAGAGAGGCGGGGAGAAAGTGGGAAATGTAGATTTGTGGGAAAGAAGGGAACGTGTATTTGTTTATATAGTATTAATTTGGTGGTACTATAAAGACTAGCGATGTCTAGGCGGGGTGATTGGGGAGTGCTCTGTGGTAACTTTATGTTGGCTAAAAGCATTCTATGATTAATCGACATTTTCTCAATTAAAACATCGGTGTTTTTGGTCGTCGTAGTGTGCACCGAGAAAGACCATTTTACCCCTCTTCTCTCCATTCTCTTTTTTTGTATGGAATTTAATAATACTTTATAATAATATCAAAAAATGTTCAAAAAACAAAGTTTAAAAAATAAAATAAGAATCTTTAATTAAATTAAATAGACTACTTATACAACCAAAAAAATAAATAACTTTCTGCAGGAATCTCGAAAGAACCTCAATGACCGATTTTTTCATTTTTATTTTTTTCTTTTTCTTACGCCGACGGCGAGCCGACGGACCTCAGGGGACCGGCTATTTCTCTTTCTTTCTTTCTTTTTTTCTTACGCCGGGTCACACTTGATTTCAACGGACCTCCGTGTGGCCATTTTACGCCACGCCTTGTGGCAAGCATTGACGAGGCTTTCTTTTGGCGAGCCATTTTTTTAAGGTCAAGCATTCTATGATTAATCTGAGTTGTCGGCATTTTCTCAATTAAAACATCGGTGTTTTTAGTCGTCATAGTGTGCACGAAAAAGACCATTTTACCCCTCCTCTCTCCATTCTCTTTTTTTGTATGGAATTTAATAATACTTTATAATAATATCAAAAATGTTCAAAAAACAAATTTTAAAACATACTATTAGAATATTGAATTAAATTAAATAGACTACTTATGCAAACAAAAAAATAATGTACTTTGTGCAGGAATCTCAATAGAACCTCCAGGGGACCAGTTTTTTTTCATTTTTATATTTTTTTTTTTCTTACGCCGCGGCGAGAGCCAAGCGGATCTCGAGGGCCGGCTATTTCTCTTTCTTTCTTTCTTTTTTTCTTACGCGGGTCACGGCTTGAATTTCAACGGACCTTCGGTGGTGGCCATTTTTACGCCACGCCGGCAAGCATTGACGAAGCTTTCTTTTGGCGGCCGGCCATATTTTTAAGGTCAAGCACTGTAGGCTTACTTTACAGCGGTTCTTAATTTTTTTTTTTCTACGGTAAACCCGTCGACTAGATAAAAGTTTGGGAATAAAAAAATTTCTTACAAGTAATCTCATAATTCAATTATATCACTATAATACAAAGGATAGTGGTGTTTCTTGTGATAAGTGGCACCTCAAAGATTATTCTATTAGAATATTAAATTAAATAAAAAACAACTATTTTTTAAAAAATATGAGATCTCGTCGGACATCCGCCCGACCCGGCTTTTCGGCAGGGGCCGTCGCCATCAGCCCTCATGCAACCGGCCTCTTTTTTCTTTTCTTTTTTTACGTAAGGCTGTCGGCTGCTTTCCGACGGGCCGTCGCAGCTGCTTTCCGACGGCTGGCCTTTTTCTTTTTCTTCTTACACAAGGTCGCCGACCTGCTTTCTTATGGGCCACCGCCGGCTTCCAGCGTACCTCAAATTACTAGCAATTCTTTTTTTACTTCAGGCCCCGGTCGTTCATTTTCTTTTAACGTCAAGCCGCTGACTGTTTTTCTGTGGCGGTGTTTTTTGCTACTTAATAATAATATCAAAAATATTCAGCAACTGTAAATTTTAAAAAATAATCATAGAATATTAAATAGGGCCAATTAATTTTCAGAACTTTTTATACGAAATCTTGACAAACCTTCTACCAACCAGTTTTTCCAACAGGGCGCTGGTCGCGCGGCATACCTACGGCGGTGGCGGTTTCAAGTCTATCGAAAAGGGGTTTCCAATTAATAAATCCATCATTTGCCAAGGAATTATTATTATTATTAGGTTTAAACAATTTACAACAAAAACAATACACTTTATCTACTTTTTATTAGGTTTAAATCCGATCACGAGTCTGTCCATTATTTAGTTTATTAGTATAAGCCCCATATGAAAAATGTCTAGATAAACTATCTTTCGGAAACACAAGATTTAGTTCTCTAATTGGCCCTTTTGAATAAAAGTTCTCTTAATTTATTGTCAAGCATATCCCAATTACTTGGATCATATATATCTAAAGGGGAACAAATTGATGTTCATTCTCATTAATAACACTATCATTATCATTAGTGATATTTTCGTTCTCATTGGTAGTATTTTCATTCTCATTAGTGATATTTTCATTCTCATTAGTGACAATATAAGTCTCATTCATGTCATTTTCATTGATTGATACTATTAGCATTAGAAGTACCTACTTTTTCATAAATTTATCCATAGATCCTTTTTGAGATAGTATTAGTTGTTCAATTTTCTATTTTTTTTTTACTTTTTCACTACGAGATAAATGTTTTCTAGGCAACATGTTATTATTCTATCTAGACTTAAATAAAATTACAATAATGAGAAAAAACAAGTAAAGAAAGCGAAAACACCTGATTTTAACTTGTTTTGTAAATTGTAATCTCTTTTCCTTTTGAAGAGTTGAAGTTTTCAACTTCCAAGCTCCAACAACAACCAACAAGTCAACAATTTTCAGAAGGAGCAAACAGAAACAAAAATTCAGATGTCACTTGGACAATTTCAGAAATCAAAATCAGAAATCAGAAATTCAGCATTCACTTCGACAATTTCAGAAATCAGAATTCAAAAACAGAAATCAGATTCCACACAATTTCAGAAAGCAAAATCAAATTTCAGCATTCACTTAGACCATTTCAGAAATCAGAATTCACTTCAGAAAAGAATTAGACAATTTCAGACAAATTCAGAAACAAAAATTCAGAACTCACATAGACAATTTCAGAACTCGCTGAGTCGCTTCAGCAGCCCTTCACCTTCACGAGTTCACTCTTCAGAAATCAGAAAGTTCAGAAATTTTAGAACTTAGAATCAGAAATCATTGAAGCAATTTCAGAATTAGCAAATAGCGATTGAGGAATTTCAGAAGCAGAAATCTGAAAACCGAAAATCTGATTCTTTGAGAGATGAGACCGAACTTTGAAGCAAATAGTTAATTCAAAAATTTCAGGCCTTGCAGTTCTTAAAATCTGTAGCAAATCGTAAAATCAAATCGGTACTTACTTTTCGGTTCTTCCGTTCTTCAATCTTGTTACCGTTGGGCGTAACAAATGCTGGCGATTGGCGTGGTGAGAGGCGCGATTTGGGGTGCCATCAATTCCCTGAAGAATCGCTGTCTGCAAATGGGCCCTAAGAATTGGGTGGCCCTGAACCATCGCACAAACCTGGATGAGAAAAAAGATATGCATTGATTAGCCAAAAAAGAAAATGCTAGTTTTGCAGGAATTCCTGTTTTTATGCAGAGAGAGAGATAGGACTCTGACAAAACAATAAAACCATTAAATGCACCGTGTTCTTGTACAATTACTATTAAATTTAACCAACTTCTAGAAAAATATAACCATTAAATGCACCTTGTTCTTGTACAATTACTATTAAATTTAACCAACTTCTAGAAAAATATACTACTAACTATCAAAATAATTGTAGTAATTTTTTTCAAGTATATAACTAAAAAAATTGAATATTCTCTCATCCCAACAAAACAATCCATTATACCCCAACATCTTAAATTATACAATTTCAAGGGAGCAAGATCATATAATAAGCAAGCGAAATCACATTAATAAAAAAGCTACCTGTCTCCGATGCGTGGTTGGAGAAGTCGAGACATAAGATGGCTTGCACCTTGTATGTCACCATACTACCTAATGGTGACATCTGACTAAACGTGCAGGGCCCTCCAACTATCAAATAGTGATATATGTATATATCCCATTATGTAAAACTCTCCGGTGGCAGCCAACCTGCATAAATTGGGAGATTCAAAAAGAAAAAAAATAACATGATGTTTTGACAATATACGAATTTATAATATACTCCCTCTGATCTTATTATAAGTTCTTTTTTTTTTAAACAGCCATATGCATATAAAAATCGAAAACCCTAGCAAAACACTAGAGCAAGGAAAAAACTGTTGCACAATATTTAAAGGGTATTGCAGCCAGCAAACCCAGTTTCTAAAGTGTCAATAATCTCATCTTTCCTGTTTTTCTTCCTCTGATAAACCATGTCGTTCGTGAATCTCCATAAGTACCAAATTGTAGTACACACCACTGCATCTATAACACTTTTCTTTTTGACATTGACGGACAACATATCAATGGCAAGGAAAAGTGATCTAATCTAAACAAAATCTAGCATTAAAAACATCTACCCATTTGAAAATCGCATTCCATGTCCTAGCTGCCACCTCGCACTTGAGAAACAAGTGATCAAGCTGCTCTACCTCCAAATCACAAATCAGACATAAGATAGAAGGCACATCTAACCCACGATCAATATCAAGGAGATTTAGTTAAAAGTATAAAAGTACCTTTAAAAACATTAATTTCCTACTTTACACTTATTAATAATGATAACATTCTCTCTCCAAAAAATTTTATTTTTTATGGATATGGAGTAAATTAAGGGATATTTTTGTAAATGGTTCTCAATAATTACAAACAACTTGATAAAGAGACTTATATGTTGGACTATTTTAATTACCTCAATTGAAACTTATGATAAGGACGGAGGGAGTAATGATGTATCAATTTCATAATTTATTTAATGAAGAAAATATTTTACATATCTTTTAATTATGCCATATATAGTCTGATGTCTATCGTCCTTTGGTTCCCTTCTTTCCCATAAGTATACATTTATTTTTGTCCCCCTCTCTCTCTACACAAGAAATTCTTCTTTGAAAGTACTCAGTCACACCATCTGATAAAGCGAAAATACAAGAAACTTATATATTTTGGTGCAAAAAGCGAAAAGTTCTATATACAAGTCTTTTACGGTCTCTATATCAAGCCATATTCGACGATGTCCCAAGTTGCCTTGTCACAGAATCCCATTTCAACGTTCTCTTTCAAAGTGGAAATATGGAGTTAATTTCTTGGTCAACAAAACAAGATCGATCCAAAGTAGTAAAAGAAATAAGAGGTATATATGTATATATTTATATGATCTATGTGTGTAGACTTTTCATGACTGAAACAATTTTTTTCATTTTCTTTGAATCTGTGAAAAAAAAACATTGGAGTTTGCTATGTGAAAACCATTTTTTCTCTCCTTTTTCATATTTTTTCTTAGCTTGGCATATCACCACAAACATCATTGGCGTTGGAAAACTCGGGAACGGTGGTTCTGAGGAATCTACAATAGATTTAGACATACTACAATTAAAGAATCTTGCTACATTGTGATATATATAATTCTATATTATATTTAAATATATATTTACGTATTTAGTTGTATTATGCTCAGATACTTTCAATACAACATATAATATTTGCAATAACATATACGATATATATTTAAATATTTAATACCTCATTATTCTCGATCGTGGATAAGTTATGTTTGACCAACTCGGTCGGATTATACAAACAAAGCTCCATGAAGCACTCGATGAACACGATGTTTTAGTGATAGTACATGAGCACCTGGAACAATTGACAAATATTGATCGCATAAACACGAACAATATTTTTGTGATAGTCATTTAGAACACGATGTTTTAGTGATAGTACATCGAGCACCTGGAACATATTGCTGCGGGCGACTACCACAATAACATTGTTCGTGTTCATCTGATCAATATTTGTCACTCGTTCATTGAGTGCTCCATGGAACTTTATGCGTATAATCCGACTTAGTTGGTGAACATAACTTATCCACATTTCGAGTGAGAATAATGAGGTATTATATATTTAAATATTATACTATATATATTATTGCAAATTACATGATGTGATGAAAGTATCGGAATATAATAGAACTAGATACAAAAATGTATATTTATATATATTTATATATAATATATAGAGTTATATATATCACGACGTTAGCAGCATGCAGCCCGTCTGAATCCATTATAGATTCCCTTGTGAACCACCGTTCCTGAGTTTCCGACACCAATGTGACTTGTGGTGGATATGCCGGTGCTAAGAAAAAATATGAAAAAAAAAGAAGAAAAAGCTGATTTTGAGCAAACTCTAATATTTTTTCAAAGTTTATTCTGATTCATGAAGAGTCTACATAGACATTGTATGAATTTGGTGGTACTTGTAAAGACTAGCGATGTACGTGGCATGGGGAGTGCTCTGTGGTAACTTTATGTTGGTGAAAAGCATTACATGAATAATCATGAGTTTCACACTTTTTCTAATTACAACATCATCGGTTTTATTAAAAAAAAGGAATCTCTCTAAACATCACAAAAAAGCAAAAGGCTCATGACTTGTTTACAAGTCTCTTTTGGCGAAAATACCCTCCACAAATATTACTCCTTCAATTTGACGACAGATGTTAAGTTTAAAGTTAATGAAGGATGTTAAATGACTATATGAAACTTGCTTATTACAAATTTCGTCCTATTCTAAGTCTTCTTTGGTGAATGTGTGAATCTTCTATATTTATAATATAAAGGACAACGGTATTATTTTGTTGTCATAGTATGCACTATAAAAACCAGTTTACCCCTTTTTCTTCATTCTTTCTTTTTGTATTGGATTTAATAATATTTAATAACAATATCAAAAATGTTCAACAACAAATTTTAAAACATACTTTTAAAATATTAAATTAAATTAAAAAGACAACTACTTATCGACATAAAAAAAAAAATCTGCTGCAATCTCAATGGGCCTCCAATGACCAATTTTTAACTTTTTATTTTTTCTTTTTTACGCCGGGCCGCGGCGGACCTCCGGCGACCGGCCATTTCTCTTTTCTTTTCTTTTTTATGCGAGTCTCCCAAACATAGACTTTGCAGGACTTTGAGCTATAGAAAAGGGAGTCTTTTAGCATCTTCACCGACTCCCAAACATAGAGACTTTGCAGATTTTTCTTTCTAAAATTGATAATAACTAAAAATGCGATATATTCTCGGTAATTAAAGTGTATATAACTTGCTTAATAATTGAAATATTTCCCTTGATTGACAAAAGCTGACAAAGATTACGGATTTCTCATAAATAAAGATATTTGAGGGATCTACTTATGAGCAGTGTTCACAAAATCGGCGAGTCAAACACATTGAAAGAGAAACATAGGGAGGCGGCTCGAGTTTTCATGAGGAACAAGAATAAAAAACCAAGAGAAGAAACAACGTCAAAAAAGAAAGAATGCGGCTGTTAGGTCTCTATAAAGGGCGGCCCGGTGCACGAAGCGTCCCGCAAGGCGAGGGTCGCCGGGAAGGTCTACCACAAGGGTGTATACGGGCAAGCCTTCCCTTGCCAATTAAATTGGCAAGAGTCCGCTCTAGGACTCGAACCCGTGACCACGGTCACACGGCAACAGTCTCGATATTTTAAATTATTTCATTTGACTCCGTTTATGTTTTATAATTTATAAAAACACCCCCATGTTTTTGTTGTTAGTGGATGTTGGAAAACTAATGTCGAAATGTCCCCTTTATTAAGGTTTCCTCATCATATACCTATTTTATATGAAGATTTCGACTTTTCGGGGATATTATAAACTTTTTTGTCGTTTGGCAATCAGTGACTCATTGAGTAAATTAAGGTTTTCTCTAGGCTTCATTGTGAATACAAAAGTTATCAAATTTCATTTAAGGTCATATCGATTGCTTGAAATCTTGATCCCATAATTGATTAGCGCATACTTTGGCATTTGCGGAGGCGATTCCAAAGCCAGATTTTCCCAAATGTAATATTCCTTCTAAATGTCTTGCATTTTGGTTCGCGAAAAATCACCTTTTCATAAAAAAATCGAATTTTATTTATTTCAATTTATAAAAGAGTATCAAATATTGATTAGAGTATTAGACTTATTTTTGTTATTGTGAACACGGTAAATATTTTCGGTTAGTCTTCTGGTGAGATGACTTGGTTGACTCATTACCCCTACAATTGACCTCGTATTGTTATGTGAGCGATCTAATTTTACAAGGGTGTTTCACGTTCAACGGTGTGCATATGATATTGTGGAAAAATATGAGGTAGTTAAAACACATGAACATCCCCAAACAAAACAAATGTAGATGTTAACTTACATTAGCACCACGCTCAAGTAGAAATTTGACAACATCTTAGGGGTCTTGTGTGCGTGAGATGAAAGTGGAGCACCTCGTATGGCGGCATTTCGTAAATCAACACTTACACCCTTCTTGAGTAAGAATTTCATTACCTCGAAATCTCCTGCAATCAAAATGTGCAACCATCAAAATTTGAAATATTAAAACCGAATGTATATATATATATATAGGGCGCGTTACATGCGTACCAATATTAGATGCGATGCTTTCTGATCTTAATTTATGCATGAGTTTTGTACTAATTATGCATGAAATATATGCATTTCGTGCATCAAAGCATTAAAATATGCGATATATTTGATGCATATAATCTAATATTTTAATGCATCGATATTTTGATGCATATATTGCTTATTTTAATGCATTGAAATTTTGATGCACGATATATATATATATCTGAAACACACACCTGACTAAAGAAATACACCACGGTGATCGTCAAGGCGCCTGATTGGCATTAGTAATCAACAAATCGGAAATTTGAATCAACAAGTGTAATATGATGTGTGCATTTCATGCCTAGCGGAACAACTAGAACAAGAGAAATTGGAATAGGTTTTCTCGAGGCTAAGATGCACCAAGGTCTTGATTCGTGAAAAGCGACAATCAAGCGAATGAAACTTAGAGATCTGAAAACTATTTGAACAATGTTTCTGACTAGGAGAAGAAAGAAGCGAATGTCGATGATGGAACTACGAGTTGATATAAAAAGAAGAAAAGAGCACAAAGCCCACCATGAAATGACCACATATAAGAATTCACAATTCACATTCTTAGTAGTGGGACTTAAGCTAACACGAGTTTGACTCTTTTCCCCCACTTATCTATCTCGTGAATCTTAATGTCTATAATGTATATGCTAGGAAAAATAGTGGAGAAGAAAACATCACACCATTCTGCGGCAAAATGCGAGCATGAATAGCGACTCCATGCTCGAAAAGGTATTTAGATGGGGTTGTATGTCCTTTCATAATGACAACGAAAGATGGGTAAAGCTGCAAATTTACATGAACTTAGAAACAAACTAAACGGCATAATAGCAAGTAAGCTAATAAATAACTAACCAAGGTAATCTTTCGCATTGACATCAAGTTTCAACCCCTCCACCAAGTACTTGCATGCATCCGAGGCCAGCATCCGCAGCAACATGAAGGGCCCCTCTGTTGAGGCGAACCTTCAGATCGGCCAATTCTAATTTTTGGGGCATGAGAAAAACAATTGCGAATGGCTATCAAATTATACCAAAAATCGAAGAAATCAAATGAAGAATCTTTCAAGAGAGGAAAAACAATCGAACCCTTGAAGCGATTTTCATTTCCAATCCACTGAGCAGGAAAGACCCTCAAGGAATTAATCTCTTACATGGGAAAAAGATTTGAATTAATCTAAATTTGGTTCTTGTCGGACAGATTCAAATTTCATCTTAGGTTCAAATTGCCCAGGAATTATATTAAAAAAATTCCTGTATAAGTATATAAAATTTTAATCTTATGCAAAATAATGATGACATGAACTAATATTTTTAATGATGAGTTTGGATAAGAAGCAAGACAAGAATGGTATATATATATGAGGAAACTTCAAAGATTTTCAAGAATTTGTATATTTCACGAATTTCAATTAATGTATAGTTTTTTTAGTTATGCTCATTTAAATTTCTTTCACTAAATTAAAATACTAATAGGGAGAATCAATATCAAATTGTAGAGGAGAAGATGATTGTTTTGCAACTTGAAGTTCTTGATTTCGTTATGAAATAGATGAGATATTCTAATTTTAATTCATCACAAGCTTCAACAATGGTGGAAATCTATGAAGAAGAAGATGATAACAAAAGAGTGAAGTGCCCTTCAAAATATTATGAGATACACACGTAAAAAGTTAGAAGTATAGTATAACAAGTGGTAGTTTACGAAAGTCGATGTGCAAGTGGTCGTGACAGAACTACGAGTACACAAAGTGCGCTCTACTCGAATAAAAATAGCAACATGAAAGTTGAGCTATGTGAACTAAAATTGGGCTACATGAACAATAATAGAAAGAAAAAAAAACTCTAATACTCACAATGGTGACATCGGGGCTTACTAAACGTCGATGCCCTCCAGCTATCAAATATTGATATATGCATCACATAACATATATATTTGAAGCTCTGCTATAGAATGTAGAACTCTCAAGGCGACTGACCTCCATAAATTGGGAGAACCAAGAAAAAAATTAACATGGTGTTGTTTTGACAATATACGAACTTATAGTATACTCTGTTGATCCTTCTTGTAAGTAAAATTACATCACGCGACATTGAAGAACAATAAAACCATTAAATGCACTTTGTTCTTGTCTGATTACCATCGGAACTATAATGATGAGAAATAAAAATAGTAACATGAAAGTTGAGCTAAACGAAATTGGGCTGCATGAACAATAATAAAAAAAACTATAATGGAACTCATCATTATCCCTAACTTAATTTTCTCCCGTAGTTCTCTCTCTTCATTCATCTTTACGGAGTATGGAAAATCATTCTTAATGAAAAGTTGGAGTTTTCACGATACCACTTTTTGGGAGAAGTGGTCGGGAGTTTAAAATGATGGTTGATCATGTTACGAAAAATGTAAAAGATCAACCATGTCGTTGCCGTACTTCGTACGTCCTTACATGTGCACTAGGATAATTGGATCGACCATATTCGTCCATAGACCATGGCAGGCGACTGCTTGCCGGGATTGTAAAATGTATGTCCATAGTCTGGAATTCCTCCCTTGACTCTCTGCGAGGAGATCGCTGATATCATTGAGAAACAATACTTGTTTCTCAGCAAACCAATACATAATATGACTCTCAACCCCGCTGCAGTGGACCTAGTCATTTAGAACACGATGTTGTTCGTGTTTATGCAATCAATATTCGTTAGTTGTTCATTGAGAAACACGAACAATGTTATTGTGCTAGTAAATGCGGAGCAAGATGTTCAGGGTGCTCTGATGTACTAACACGAAAACATCGTGTTCTAAATGACTATCACAAAAATATTGTTCGTGTACATTGAGAAACACGAACAATGTTATTGTGATAGTCGTCGGGAGCAAGATGTTCTAGGGTGCTTGATGTCTTACGAAAACATCTGTTTTAAATGACTATCACAAAGAATAAGTATTGTTCTAAATAACTAGGCTCAACTGCAGAGGAGGTTGAGATTCATATTATGTATTAGTGCGCTAAGAAACAAATATTGTTTCTCGAGGATATCGGCGATCTCCTCGCGAGAGAGAATTCAGGACTATGGGCAGACATTTTACGGTCCGGCAGCGATGCGTCTGCCATGGTCTGAGCGAATATGGTCGATCGATTATCAGCGCATATGCGAGGCGGAAGTATGGCGGCGACATGGTTGATACATTGCGTTTTTAAGTAACATAATCAACCATCATTTTAAACTCGACCACTTCTCCCAAAGTGGTATCGTGAAAACTCGAACTTTCATTAAGAATGTTTTCCAAACCGTAAAGATGAATGAAAAAGAAAGAACTATGGGAAAAAATTAAATTAGTAGGGGATAATAATGAGTTACATTAGAGTTTTTATTATTGCTCATGAAACCCGACTTTCATGTTACTATTTTTATTTTTCATCATTATAGTTGAGATGGTTATCTGAGAGAACAAGATGCGTTTAATGGTTTTATTGTTCTTGGATGTCGTGTGATGTAATTTTACTTATAATAAGGATCGAAGGATGTATCTTATAAGTTCGTATATTGTCAAAACAAATCATGTTAATTTTTTCTTTTTGGTTGTCCCAATTTATGCGGGTTGGCTGCAGAGAGTTCTACATTCTATAGCGAGCTCTGATATATATGTTATGTGATGCATATATCACTATTTGATAGTTGTAGTGCGTTGCGCGTTTAATAAGCCACGATGTCACCATTATGGAGTATTAGAGTTTTTTCTTTCTATTATTGTTCATGTAGCCCAATTTCGGTTCATACCTCAACTTTCATGTTACTATTTTTATTTGTCATCTAGACCAACTTCATTATAGTGGCATAACTTTTTAAATGCTTAATCTGGTTATTAGGGATATTACGGCGGTGTTAGATTGACATTATTAGGGATTAAGATGTGAATTAATCTCTTACATGGAAAAAGATTTGAATTAATCTCAATTTGGTTCTTGTCAAACCAGTTTCAAATTTCATCTTAGGTTCAAATTGCCCGGGAATTATATTAAAAAAAATTCATCTTAGATAAGTATATTAAATTTTAATCTTATGCAAAATAATGATGACATGAACTAATATTTTTAATGATGAGTTTGGACAAGAAGCAAGACAAGAATGGTATATATATGAGGAAACTTCGAAGCAATACTATAAGATGTTGCATCTATAGTATCAAATCTAATATTTTATTATTTCTTTTGTTGCATCTATTGTATCAAATCATTAAAAAAAAAAAAAAGAACTAGAAAAAGTGGAGTCTGGCGGAAGAAATTTCTTTGGTTCTTTTATTATTTCTTTTGTTGCATTTTGATTTTATTATTTATACATGTCCTTTTGCTGTTTTTAACGATCTCAATCGTTGAAATCTTAGCGTGCGATCAGAAGAATATCTTTGCACGATCGGGATATTCTCGGATGAGAGTGAGCAAGGTAATGTTTCGGCGATACAAAAATCTAACACCGATCCGAATATCCCTAATAACGAGATTAAGCATTTAAAAAATTACGCCACTATAATGAAGTTGGTCTAGATGAGAAATAAAAAGAGTAAAATGCACTTTGTGTACTCGTAGTTTGGCTGTCAGAACACTTGCAATACTAACTTTCAAAAACTGAACTTTCTAGTTTTTTTACAGTTTGTGTCGTCCGTCAAATCTGTGTAACCGTCTGTCTCGGCGAGGTAAATTCGTCTTTTCTGATTATCTTCTTCCGAAACTCATTTCCACCATTGTCGATCTTTGTGAGAACTTGAAACTCGAAAATATCATCCGTTTCATAACGAAATATACTCATTTAAATTGCATTAAACTCGTTTCTTTCTCCTCTACGAAAGGATATCAATTACAACTATCAAAGATTTACTTTCAAGAATTTGTATATTTAACAAATTTCAATTAATGTATTGTTTTTTTAGTTATGTTCATTTAAATTTCTTTCACTAAATTAAAATATTACTAGGGAGAATCAATATCAAATTGTAGAGAAGAAGAAGATGATTGTTTTGCAACTTGAAGTTCTTGAATTTCTAAGAAATGAATGAGATATTCAAATTTTACTTCATCACAAGCTTCAACAATGGTGGAAATGGTATGAAGAAGAAGATGATAACAAAAACACTGAATTGCCCTTCAAAATATTAACGGAGTTAACAGTTGTGATAGTACACACGTAAAAAGGTAGAAGTACGGTATAGCAAGTGGTAGTTTACGAAGTCGATGTGCAAGTGGTGCGGCTGACAGAACTACGAGTACACAAAGTGCACTTTACTCAAATAAAAATATTAACGAGTTAACAGTTGTGATAGTACACACGTTGTAAAAAGTTAGAAATTCAGCATAGCAAGTGGTAGTTTACGAAGTCGGTGTGCAAGTGGTGCGGCCCAGAACTACGAGTACACAAAGTATATCTTTCGAATAAAAATAGTAACATGAAAGTTGAGCTATGTGAACTCAAATTGGGCTACATGAACAATAATAGAAAGAAAAAAACACTCTAATACTCCATAATGGTGACACCACGTGGCTTACTAAGCGTGCGATGCCCTCGACTATCAAATAGTGATATATGCATCACATAACATAAATATCTGTAGCTCTGCTATAGAATGTAGAACTCTCCGGGGCAGCCAACCTCCATAAATTGGGAGAACCAAAAAGAAAAAATTAACATGATGTTTTGACAATATACGAACTTATAGTATACTCCCTTTGATCCTTATTATAAGTAAAATTACATCACACGACATCGATAAAACCATTAAATGCACCTTGTTCTTGTCTGATAACCATCGAACTATAATGAAAAGAAATAAAAATAGTAACATGAAAGTTGAGCTAAACAAAAATTGGGTGCATGAACAATAATAAAAAAAACCTATAATGGAACTCATCATTATCGTAACTAACTTAATTTTCTCTCGTAGTTCTCTCTTTCATTCATCTTTAAGAAGTTTGGAAAAGCATTCTTAATGAAAAGTTGGAGTTTTCACGATACCACTTTTTGGGAGAAGTGATCCGGAGTTTAAAATAATGGTTGATCATGTTACGAAAAAACGTAACAGATCAACCATGTCGTTGCCGTACTTCCTACGTCCTTGCATGTGCGCTAGAATAATTGGATCGACCATATTCGTCCATAGACCATGACGAACGACTGCTTGCCGGATCTGTAAAATGTATGTCCATAGTCTGGAATTCCTCTCTTAACTCTCTGCGAGGAGATCGCTGATATCGCGAGAAACAATACTTGTTTCTCAGCGGACGATACATAATATGACTCTCAACCTCCTCTGCGGTGGGCACAGTCATTTAAAACACGGTGTTGTTCGTGTTTGTGCGATCAATATTCGTTAGATGTTCATTGAGAAACACGAAGAATGTTATTGTGATAGTAAATGCGGAGCAAAATGTTCGAGGTGCTCGATGTACTAGCGAAAACATCGTGTTCTCGATGACTATCACAAAACTTTGTTCGTGTTCATGCGATCAATATTCGTTAGTTGTTCATTGAGAAACACGAACAATGTTATTGTGGTAGTCGTCAGGAACAAGATGTTACAGAGTGCTCGATGTCTTAACATCGTGTTCTAAATGACTATCACAAAGAATAAATATTGTTCTAAATGACTAGGCCAGCTGCACGGGAGGTTGAGAGTCGTATTATGTCTTGGTGTCTTTGAGAAACAAATATTGTTTCTCAAGGATATGCGATCTCCTCGCGAGAGAGTGAAGGAGGAATTCGGACTATGGGCAGACATTTTATAGATGCGGCAGCGATCGTCTGCCATGGTACATGGGCGAATATGGTCGATCGATTATCTGGCGCACATGCGGGGCGTAGGAAATGCGGCAGCGACATGGTTGATCGTAGCGTTTTTCGTAACATGATCAACCATCATTTAAACTCGACCACTTCTCCCAAAAGTGGTAGTGAAAACTCGACTTTTCATTAAAAATGCTTTTCCAAACTTCGTAAAGATGAATAAAAGAAAAGAACTATAGGAGAAGATTAAGTCATTAGGGATAATGATGAGTTCTATTAGAGATTTTTTTATTATTGTTCATGTAGCGATTTGTTTAGCTCAACTTTCATGTTACTTATTTTATTTCTCATCGTTATAGTTCGGATGGTTATTATGCGAGAACAAAATGCATTTAATGGTTTTATTGTTCTTGGATGTCGTGTGATGTAATTTTACTTATAATAAGGATCGAAAAGGTGTATCTTATAAGTTTGTATATTGTCAAAACATCATGTTAATTTTTTCTTTAATTCTCCCACTTTATGCGGGTTAGGCTAGAAGAGTTCTACATTCTATAGCGAGCTACTGATATATGTTATGTGATGCATATATCACTATTTGATAGTTGGAAGGCATTGCGTTTAGTTAGCCGATGTCACCATTAGAGAGTATTAGAGTTCTTTCTATTATTGTTCATGTAATTTTCGATTCACATATTGAACTTTCATGTTACTATTTTATTTCTCATCTAGACGACTTCATTTTAGTGGCGTAACTTTTTAAATGCTTAATCTTGTTATTAGGGATATTACGGCGGTGTTAGATTTTTGCATCGCGAAACATTACCTTGCTCACTCTCGGTCAGGAGAATATCACGATCGTGCGATGATATTCTTACGCCTTTGCGCTAAGATTTCAGCGATTGAGATCGTTAAAAGCGACAAAAGGACATGTATAAGTGTTACATATATACCCCTTATTTCTTTTACTAATTTGGATTGATCTTGTTTTTGACAACGAACTCCGTCTTTCCATTTTGAAAGAGACAACATTGAAATGGGATTTCGGGACAAGGCTGACTTTGGACATCGTCGTATATAGCTTTATACGAGACCAAAAAAAGACTTGTATATGGAACTTTCGATTTTGCGGGATAATATATAAGTTTCTTGTATTTTCTTGCCTTTGTTGTATGGTGTGAGGAGTACATATAAAGAAGGATTTTTGTGTTGCGAGAGAGAGAGGGAGGGAGAGAGAGGAAATGTAGATTTGTGGGAAAGAAGGAACGTGTGACCGTTTATATAGTATTAATTTGGTGGTACTTTAAAGACTAACTAATGTCTATGGCGGGGGATTAGGTAGTCTTTATGTGGTAACTTTATGTTGGCTAAAAAGCATTCTATGATTAATCCCGAGTTGCGGACATTTTTGAATTAAAACATCGGCGTTTTACGGTTGACGTAGTGTGCAGAGAAAGACCATTTTACCCCTCTTCTCTCCATTCTCTTTTTTTGTATGGAATTTAATAATACTTTATAATAATATCAAAAATGTTCAAAAACAAATTTTAAAACATCTTATTAGAATATTGAATTAAATTAAATAGACAACTACTTATCGACCAAAAAATAAAGAACTTTGCGGGAATCTCGAAAGATCCTCAAGCAGGCCGACTTTTTCATTTTTACTTTTTTCTTTTTCTTACGCGACGGCGAGAGCCGCGGACCTCAGGGGCCATTATTTCTCTTTCTTTCTTTCTTTTTTTCTTACGCTAGGTCACCGGCTTGCTTTCAGCGGACCTCGGTGGTAGCCATTTTACGCGGGCGCGAGCAAGCTTTGAGTGAGGCTTACTTGGCGGCCGGCCTTATTTTTAAGGTCACGCTGCGGGCTTACTTTCTGGCGGTTCTTAATTTTTTCTTTTTTCTACGGCAAACCCGTCGGCTACCGATAAAAGTTTGATGCTCGTGGCCAATCTTTTTCTTTAACACGAGAATGCCGGCTTGATCCTCGTGACCGGCAATTTTTGTAAGGCGAGCCATCGGCTGCTTTACAGCGATCATTGATTTTTTCTTTTATATTACGACGGGCTCATCGGTATCGATAGAATTTGAGAACCAACATATTTTTTCGTATTAGTAATGTGGTAACTTAATTATTTTATTTCAATTATATCACCGCATCGTGCCATTATGACATGAGCAATCTCTAGTCTATAATATAAAAGACAGTTGTGTTTTTTTACGGTAGTGTGCACCTGAAAAGATCAATTTATCCCACTTCTTTTTCCATTCTCTTTGTTCTGAATTTAATAATACTAAATAATAATATCAAAAATGTGCAGCAACAATAAATTTTGAAAAAACTCGTATATTATTAAAAAAATTATATTAAAAGGACAATTAATTAAGAGGAAAAAAAATTACGGCGATCTCCGACGAACTTCGGGCGGCCATTTTTCCAACAGTGGCGCTGGCCACCGGCAGACCTCCGGCGGTCAGCGTTTTTTTAACGCCATGTTGTCGGCCTGATCTCCGGCGACCAGTCATTATTCTTCTCCTTTTTTAAGGCCAAGTCGAACTGCTTTCATATAGGCAACCGTCAGCGGTGATGGACCCCGGCGACCGGCCATTACTTTTTTCGCCAAGCCTCCGGCTTGCTTTCCGAAGGACAATTCCAGCGACCGACCAGTTTTATTTTCTTTTATTCTTTTTATACGTCGGGCCGGCGGCCTGCCCCGATGGGCCATTGCGGTTGCCGGCGGACCTCAGGCGCCGATTATTTTAAAAAAATTTTATGCCAGGCCACGGTCTGCCATTTTTAACACCAGGCCGCCGGCCTGCTTTACTGGCGATCCACTGCCGGCAACCAACGGACCTCCAGCAGCCGGCCATGTTTTCTTTTTGTGTTGAATTTAAGAATAATAATAATACCAAACAATATTTAACAATAATAAATTTCAAAAAATACTCCTAGAATACTAAATGAAATTAAATAAAGGACAAATTGATTTTCAAAAAAAATTATGGGATTTCCGACAAACCTTCAACCGACCAAGTTTTCTGGCAGGGCCGCTGCGGTCGCGGACAGACTTTCAACGACGGGCCAAATTTACGCTAGACTGCGGGCCAGGTTTCTGGTAGGCCACCATCTGCTGCAGTCGGACCTCCTGCAACAGCTTAATTTTAAAAATATAAGTACTCATTCCGTCTCATTGAATAGTCTACTTATAATTTTTTATATTTTTGTAATTTCGAAATTTACATTTGAGAATACTGTACCCGCGAGCCCGCCACCGATTGGGTACCCATCACCCCCTACCCGCGGGATACGCGCGTACCCACCATTCATGGGTATCCGTCACCCGCGAATCAGATATATACAAACATATGATTAATTAAATATACATTAAAATACATACCTGTTGGTTGTTGCGGCTGGGCGTCGCGGAGGAGGGCGTCGCCGTCGCGGAGGAAGGGTCGCGTCGCGGACGGGAGGGGAGGGGGTTGTGTCGCGGACGGGTGGGGTGGGCGAGGGAAGGGGAGGGCGTCGCGGCGGCTGAACTGAGGAGGAGTCGCGTCGCAGAGGGAAGGGGAGGGCGTCGCGGCGGCTGAACTGAGGGGGGGGCGTCGCTTCGCGGAGGAAAGGGGAGGGCGTCGCGGCGGCTGAACCGAGGGGAGGGGAGGACTCGTGGCGGCTGAGTGAGTGACAGAACATTGGGGGGCGATAGCGCGAGAGAGAAACTGGTAGGGTAAAGGGTTTGTAACTTTTTTATAGTGGGTAGATTAATTTAGGAATATTATTAATATTATTATTATGGTTAATTAGCGGGTAATTGACCGGTATTTTACGGGTGGGTATACGGGTTTCGCATGTATGGATAGTAGGGAATGGGTCGGTTTGGGTCGGTTTTGGGGTAAAATCGAACACAAACCGCTAATTTCGGTTTTGGGGTTTTAGAACCCAATGGGTTCGGTTTTTGTTCGGTTTCGGTTTCTCGATTTCTGAAGTCGGTTTCTCGGTTTCTCGGTTTCTCTGGTTCAACCCATACCCTCATGGATTTTGGGTTTAAACCCGTGGGTTTTGGGTTTTAACCCATTTTCCATCAAATGTATATATTAAAATATATATTTAATATTAAATAATCAGGGTTATGTTCCAAATTTTAGTTTTTATTTTTAATATATATATTAAATATTAAATAATCGAGATATAAAAATATATTATGGGTCGGTTTGGTTTGGCTCGGTTCTGGGTCGGTTTCGTAAGAATGGGTCGATTTCGATTTCACGGTGCGGTTTCTAAAGTACAAGCAAAGCAAAACGAAAAATTCGGTTTCTAAAATATGAACCCAAAACTGATGGGTTCTCTTTGGTGTCGGTGTTTCGGTTACGAGTGTATCGGTTGTTGTCGGTTTCTCGATTGCCTGTTTCGGTGTTGCTCAGCTCTAATGGATAGAAACTATCCATAGCCATACCCACGAACTAAATGGATAGTGATTTTAAACCACGAACCTATTCGTGAATACTAAATATTTCTCAAACCCGCTAGTAAAATGGAGTGTATGTATATCCATAGTTTTGCAGGAATTCCTATTTATATGCATTGATTATAGGAGTCTAATTTTGCATATTTTCTTGACACTGTAGTTAGAGGTGTTCACGGTTTCGGTTGAGCGAAATCGAGCCTTGATTTTGAACCATTGACCATGATTATGTTAGATTGGCGGTTTGGTTCAAAAGCGCAAATCAACCGTTTTAAAACGATTCCGTTAGGTTCGGTGTTTTGTGAGCATGAACCTGCGGTTCAATCGCGGTTTTTCAAAAAAAAATCAAAATTTGAATTTTATATACATTGCTCAGCCTAGGATCGGCTGGGCCGGCGGTTCCAGCGATTACCTATTCAAATTTTGAATTTTTAATACATTTTACACCTATAAATATCCCTCACATCCTTCATTTTCCTCACACCAACTCTCTATCTACTTTCTCTCTACATTCATTCTAATTTCTATTCTCTCAACTCTCAACTCTCAAGTATACTTTTAATTGAGGGCGCATGTACAGTGGGGACAATGAGGCGATCAGTCATGTGACAAACTTACCTCTAGGCCAGGGGTGAGCTCGAGCCTCTTGGGGCGGACTCGGGACAGGGGACGATCTTCCTTGTGTGCGTGTGTGAGGGAAAAAAAAAGTATAATTTTAATTGAAAAAAATGTCAAGTGGTCAATTCAATAGGGGAAAGGGAAAAGCTATCACGGCATTCCTCGGCGAGGAAGAGGCGGTGCTAGTGGTAGTACTCCTACTCATACTCAGAGTGCTCATTCTATTCCAAGTCAATTTTGGAAATTATGTTCAGATGAATTAGCAGGAACAAATCAATGAAATGTTTGAAGCCTCAAAATCGATTCATGAAGATGATGAGCAAGAGCAACCAACAAAACCAAAACAAAGGAAACCATTCGAGCTCAAATCTCCATTATTTGCGCTTCATTATACAAATATGGATGACGTTGCATCCGGTCGAGTCATTTCTTGGCCAAGTGCAACTATTGCGATAAAATGTACAAGTTTAAAAAATGATGAGGTTACGGGACACTCAATGGCCATATCTGAAGACAACATCCCGACAAAGTTGGCATCGAGTCTAATCAAACCCAACTTCGAGGCGGGCGGCGACTCTAATGCCCCAATCAAGGTAATAGTTCTTTATTTAAATTTTATCCAATTACCGCTAGAAAATAATTAGCTAGATTTGTTTGTGGTAAATTTCTTCCTTTTAACTTTGCCGACGACCAAATGTATGGAAATTTTACTCAACTAAGTTTTAATCCCTCTAGTAAAAAAATTTAACGCTCTACCATAACTCGTGATGTTCGAAAAACTACTAGCGAGACAAAATTAATTTTAGCTAATATGTTTTTAAACTTAGATCATAAAGTTTGTATATTCAGATGCTTAGAGTGATCATTGGGAAGTAAATTCATATATGGGAATTACTTGTTTTTGGATTGATGATTCTTGGGCTATACAAAAATGTTTAATTGGTTTTAGAGAGTTTAATATTGCGCATACCGCCCAAAATATTTCGCATAAAATTCATATAATTTTATCCGAATATAATTTAGTACATAAAGTTTTTTCAATTTCTTTTGATAACGCTAGCTCCAATACAACTAGTTTAAATTCACTTATTGCAATATGTGAGCATCTTTTGGTGGTAGATTTTTTCATGTTAGGTGCATTTGTCATGTTTTTAATTTATGTGTTCAAGATGGTTTAGCTATTTTACAAGAAGCATATGCTCTTATCCGTGAAGCAATAATGTATTTAATTAGACATTTTTCTCTAGGTAAAAAAATGGAAGAGATATTGCATAAAAAATAATATTCATCCAAATAAATTTTCAAAAGATGTGTCAAATCGTTGGAATTCTACTTACAATTTGTTAAATGATAGTTATGAATATCGTATTGCATTGTGCAATTTTTATAACGAAAAACAAGTACTCGTTTGCTTATTGCCAACTCAATGGGATAAGTGTTCTAGTTTAATGGCACTTTTAAAAAATTTAAAGAGGCAATTGGTTTTTGTTCGACGTTTATTATCCCACTTTTACACTTGTTGTTGAACATTGTGTTAAAATTATACATGTATTCAAGTCTTTAATTAAAGTTCTCGATTTATTTAATTGTATAAAAGAAATGAGAGACAAATGGATTTAATATTTCGCCTACATTCCTACGGGTTTTAGTTGCTAAACTTTAGATCCTCGAGTTAGAGAGGAAGGTTTGCTAAAATTACTCACACTTTACTATAATGCTTTATTTCCTAATCATATTGCTAATTTTATTTCTCCAAATCCTAGTGATTTAGTTCAAAATGCCAAAAAATTATTGTCTACTCTTTATCGTGAATATGCTTGTAGTTATAGTGGTAGTCTTGATCTTGTACGAGTTCTTTTGCTCTGTTCACATTTCTTCTAGTAGTAGTAGTATATCTTCTTTTGATTTTGCTACGGATCTTAGTGAATGGAATGCCTATTAAGAAGATTTATCAGAAAACAAACAAGGTACCAAAGTAATGCTTATTAAGAACTTGAAAATTATTTAACTACTTGTGGTGGGAGCTTTAGAATTTGGATCGGATTGTAATAACAATTTTCTTAAGTGGTGGGCAAAAGGGTCTACAATTCTTCTTGTAGTTGCCACGATCGCGAAGAGAATACTAGTTGTCCTCTCCTCAGCGGTTTACATTGAACAAGCCTTCCTTTGTATGAGGATACATTCTCGATGAACGACGATCTCGATTGATGCCTTAAAATCTTGAAGCCCAAGCATTATTGAATGATTGGGTGAAAGTCGAGATACGCCAACAAGAACTAAATTATAATGAACAAGAAGAGAGTGATACATATGATCTAGGATCTAGCAATGATTCGGTTGACTTGGGTGATTGAACCATCTCCTCTGTGCCTCCCCTCCGCTCCCTAAGGTAAGTATAAGGTAAGTGAACTACGAAGACTTTGATTCACAAGGTTAAGGGATACGTAGGCAACTTAATCCAAATATTCAAAGTTGAAATTCTTAAATTTAACTTTAAATATAATTAAGCTCAATGCCATTTTTATCCCCCCCCCCCCACAAATTTAAAAATGAACTACGAGGACTTTGATTTTGATTCTTAAACTCTAAAGTTACGAATATCGAATACGTAGGTGCTTAATTTAAAGATTTAAAATTACAAAATTCAAGTTTAGACTTTAATACTTGAATTAAGCTCAAGTCCAATTTTTACCCCATACTTTTTTTTAAAAATTAAAATTTTAAAATTTAAATAAAAAAAAAAGCGAACCGAGCGGTTCGCGGTTCAAAGCCGTTAGTGAACTGCTATAAGGTTGTTCGGTTCCGGTTAGATTTTCGGAAAACCGGCTGGCGGTTCAAAAAACCGGCGATTTTGAACCGCGAACACCTCTAATTATGCGCTTGAGTTGGTGAGCAACAATAAAACCATTAGATGCACCTTGTTCTTTGTACAATTACTATCAAGTATTATTCTATTTTATCTTACTTTAAGAAAAATCTGTACTAAACAAAAATTTAAACAATGTGTAAAATGTAAATAATAAAATCCCATCTCACTAAAGATACATTAAGTTTAGCCCACATAACTTTTAGAAAATACATTCATAAAATCTCATGGCTTTCATTTGACTTTTGTGGGTCTCTCCAAAATCTGCTCGACCATTAATAATTTTAATTATATATGAATAAAAATTATAAAAAAATATTTGGAAAATACACATTAAGACAAATCGAATAAGTCTTTACATTCTTATAATCAGAGTCTTAGTTATCAAAATAGCTTTTTCAAATATACAACGAAGATTTAATACTTTCTCGTCCCAACAAAACAATCCTTTTTGTTTTAAGAAAAAAGTTCACTTTCACAAATCAATGTCAATATCTAACTGAAATGTATAAAAAGTAAATGCCAATGTCTAACTGAAATGTATAAAAGTAAACGTTAATGTCTAATTGAAATGTATAAAACTCTTCAAGGTAAAGTTCCATATTATACACACTATGATATTAGTTGGCTGAACAAAATAATTCAAAAAAAAAAAAAAGTAAAATCGATGGTTTAAAAGGAATGGTACATGTTCCTTCCTTTTAAGTGAATAGGTGTGTGTATATATATATATATATATATATATATATATAAATTGGTTCAAATGGGAATGACTCATTAAAGTAAAAACGTGAGTTCAGCGCATATTTAGTACAGGTTCACTGTACGCCTAGAATGTTGTAAAGCGTATTCGTTTTTGGAGATTCACTGTATACATTTAGTATGGATATATTGTGCACTGAAAAAAAAAATGAAATATGCGAGTATAAAACTCTTCAAGTTAATGTTCCATATCATACAAACTATGGTATTAGTTGAGTGGACAAAATAATTCAAAAATAAGTAAAGTAGATGGTTTAAAAGGAATTGTACATATTTCCTCTTTTTAAATGAATAGGTATATATATATACCTATATATATATATATATATATATATATATACATAAATTGTTCAAATGAAAATCACTTCTTAAAATGAAAACATGTGTTCAGTGAATATTTAGTACATAATTACTATATATATTTAGTCTGGATATATTGTAGACTGGAAAAAAAGATATATGAGCGTATAAAATTTTTCAAGTTAATGTTTCATATCATACATGAGTTTTGTACTAATTATGCATGAAATATATGCATATCGTGCATCAAAATTGCAATGTATTAAAATATGCATTATATGCATCAAAATATCTATGCATTAAAATATTACATTATATGCATCAGATTTTTGTGAAAATAAATCTAGGTCATCCATTTATCAATATATATGGATGAAATTCATTCTTATTTCTTAACTTAAATTGCATTCTCACCTGAACCCACCTATATATATATATATATATATATATCACTTCTTAAAATAAAAACCTGAGTCCAGTGAATTTTTAGTACAGATTCACTGCACGCGTAGTATCTTGTAATACATATTCACTTTATACATTTAGTATTGATTTATTATTGTGCATTGAAAAAAAAAATGAAATATGCATTATAACATACGACGTGTGCGTTGAGTCCGTACTGAATATGCACGGATTCACGTTTTTATTTTAAATAAAAAATGTTTTCATTTGAACCAATCGCTACGGATATACATATATGTATATGTATAAAGATATTATTATTATTATTATTATTTTAGCTATTATTCTCCTTATAAAGGTGGTATAACTAAAAAATATACTTTCATGTTTCAACGAATAATATTTTCACTATACATTTTTTAAAAAATAGACAGCTACAATAATGTAAAATATATGAAAAGTCTAAGATTGATGTAAATTACAATCTGATTACACTTGCATGAAAACCACAAAGAATGAACCATTTTGAAACTAAAATTTAAGTCAATATCTAATTTTATTTTTAAATAGTAAAATATGAGCATATTGAAAGCCTAAAAAATGAAGTAAATTGCAATTCGAATACACATCTATATAAATACAAAAAAGAGAGAAGATATAGTTTAGCCATATAGCTTAATAGATTCTAAAATTTGTCATACAACTTAGTTTGTACAAATTGTAGTAAAAAAGGATAAATCTGGACCAATTTACCCTTACTAAAGGGAGGAGTAAATTTTGGGTTTTTATCCCAACCACCCTATTATCACCATTTATAATTTTCTCATTTTTTACATCTTCTCTCTCTTCTCTCTCCTCTCTCTCGAGCCAACCGTCCCACCAAATCGGCACCACCGCTGCGGCGCTGCCTCATCTCCTAACTCTATCCCTCTCCTTCTCCGGCCAGTTTCCTTTCTGACCAGACCACTTTCTCCCTCGTCGGCGGCGCTGCTACTCCCTTGTCCCTCGCCGTCGCCGCTGCTGCTCTTGTCCCTCGTCGTCGCCGTTCTTCTGCCGCCGATGCTGCTCTCTTTATGGCGCCACTGCTGCCTCCCTATCACTGCTGCTCTAACCGTCCACCCTCACCGGCCCCAGCCACCTGTACTGTTTCATCTAGGGGTGTTCAAAACCGGATATCCGGACTTTTGGATATCCGAAAATTCGGATAGTAGATTTTGATATCCGAAAAAAAAACAAAAATTTTATTCGGATATCCTTATATTCGAAAAAAATATTCGTATTTGGATATCGGATATCCGAATATCCGAAAAAAACTTCGGATATGGATATCGGATATCCGAATATCCGAATACTTTTTATTATTTAAAATATAAAAAAATAAAAATTTTAGGATTTTCGGATATTTCGGATATCCGAATATCCGATTTTACGAAAACTACTATCCGATATCCGAATCAAAATTCGGATATCAAGATTATCGGATATCCGAATTTTTGGATATCCGGAACTTCGGATTTTCGGATATTTCGGATCGGATATCGGATATCGAATATTTTTGAACACCCCTAGTTTCATCTGTTCTTCTGCTGCTCGCCGGGCACCGTCACCGGCCGCCTCCGCCACTGTCTTTCTCCTCTATCTTCTTCGCAAGTTGGAACCTTGCTGGAACCCTATATTTTTAAGTGGCCGACTTCACGGAGCTCTGATCTACTTTGAATCTTATCTATTTTCGGCCTGAACTCAAGGCAATATTCCAGTTTATTTCTGTAAAATTTAGGGTTTTGATTTGAAATATTGAATTTGTGAAATTTCAGGCTGGATATGATTTCTTTGTGTTATAATTTATTGTCTTCTTGTTGTAATTATGCAGTGTATAGCATGTTTCTTGATAATTTGTGGCTGATTTGATTTGAATTTCCGGGTTACTCTATTGTGTGGTGGTAACTCGTTACGAAATGATCATTTATTTATATGTGATAGTAACTCAGTACGAAATTATGACTTATTAGTTGGGTTACCCTTCTATGTGATGATAACTCAGTAATAAATGATCAATTATTAACCGGGTTACATTCCTACATGCTAGCAAGATTTCTTATCTTTTTGCTATAATTCTGCAGTATATAGCATATTTCTTGATAATTTGTGTCTGAATTGATTTGAATTTTCTGGTTACTCTATTGTGTGGTGGTAACTCATTACGAAATGATCATTTCTTTATATGTGATGGTAACTCAGTATGAAATTACGACTCATTACAAATGCTCCTGCGGTGTTTATGCAATTGATGAATCGGGTATTCTTAGAATACTTGGATAAATTCGTGGTCGTTTTTATTGATGACATCTTGATCTATTCGAAGGATCAGAAGAGCGTGCAAAACATTTGCGTATCGTTTTAAATACTTTGAGGAATGAACGGCTTTATGCGGAACTTTCTAAATGCGAGTTCTGACTTAAGGAAGTAACGTTCCTTGGGCACGTGATATCAAACGACGGAGTTCAGGTAGACCCGAAGAAAGTTGAGGCAATTTTGGAGTGGGAATCTCTAAGAACGTGAAGGAAGTCCAAAGTTTCTTAGGAGTTGCTGGATATTATCGTCGTTTTGTGGAAAGATTTTCCAAAATTGCTCGTCCGCTTACTCAGCTGTTACAGAAGGCTCAAAAATTCGCGTGGAACGAGAAATGTCAGACTAGCTTTGATGAACTTAAGAGAAGACTGACAACGGCGCCAGTACTAGCACTACCAGATGGAACCGATGGGTTCATGGTTTACAACGATGCGTCGAATCAGGGTTTGGGTTGCGTGTTGATGCAGAAGGATAGGGTGATTGCCTATGCCTCTCGACAGTTGAAACCTTACGAGGTTAACTATCCGACACATGATTTAGAGTTAGCAGTCGTTGTCTTTGCCCTGAAGATTTGGCGACGTTATTTCCTTGATGAAGAAGATGATAATCAAGTTGAACCTAGTAAATAAGTTCTTATGGTGTTCATCGGGGTATTTTCGATATCTTGTTGCTTTGGATTAATAAAGAGTATGATTAGAATCCTTGTAAGACGAATTATCATGTGGTATAATTGAAGAATCCGACCGAAGGATGCATTTGATCTTAGATGGAATACTATGAGCTTTTGTTCGGTTAAGTAGGATAATGTTGATTCAACCAAAATGGTTTGGGGCTGATTAGTACGCTTGTATGATTGGGTGTAACACATCATTTGATGTTCATATAATGTTAGAACAATTATCTCGAACCGTTAGTTATACCGATGTTATTGTTCGCTGAAGGTTCGGGTTTTGGTGGATTAATCGAGTGAGAGCTCTTCGAGCGGGTTGAAGATTTTTCGTAGTAGCAATCCTTGTCGCCATTTCTAAGGCAAGTATCGTATTTTGAATTTGGGCGAAAAACCTGACAATCAAAAAGCCAAATGAAACTTAGAGATGCAAAACATATTTGAACAATGTTTTACAGCTAGGAGAAGAAAGAACTGAATGTCAATGATGAAACTACAGGATTCAATATAAAAAGAAGAAGAAAAGAGCACAAAGCCCACCATGAAATGACCACATATAAAGAAAAAAAATGCAAAGGCCTTATCACATCCATAATGAAATCACAATTCACATTCTTAGTAGTTGGACTTGAGCCAACACAGGTTTGACTCTTTTCCCCCCACTTGTATCTATCTCGTGAATGCTAAAGTCTATAATGTATATGCACTAGGAAAAATAGTGGAGAAGAAAACATCACACCATTCTCTGTGGCAAAATGCAGAGCATGAAATCTCTATCATCATGAATAGCAGCTCCATGCTCTAAAAGGTATTTAGATGTGGTTGTATGTCCTTTCATAACAGCAACAGAAAGATGGGTAAAGCCTGCAAATTTACATGAACTTAGAAACAAACTAAACGGCAAAATAGCAAGCTAATAAATAACAACCAAGGTAATCTTTCAAGGATATGTATTGGATCGACCATATTGGTCTGCTGAGAAACAATATTTGTTTCTCAAGGATATCAAATAGTTCAACTACGGATGGTGACATAGCTCAACTTTCATGTTATGGCTACATGAACAATAATAGAAAGAAAAAAACTCTAATACTCCCTAATGGTGACATCAGGTGGCTTACTAAACGTGCAATGCCCTCCAACTATCAAATAGTGATATATGCATCACATAACATATATATCTGTAGATCTGCTATAGAATGTAGAACTCTCCGGGGCAGCCAACCTGCATAAATTGGGAGAACCAAAAAGAAAAAATTAACATGGTGTTGTTTTGACAATATACGAACTTATAGTATACTCTCTTTGATCCTTATTATAAGTAAAATTACATCACACGACATCCAAAATCTATAAAATCATTAAATGCACCTTGTTCTTGTACAATAACCATCTGAACTATAATGATGAGAAATAAAAATAGTAACATGAACGTTGAGCTAAACAGAAATTGGGCTGCATAACAATAATAAAAAAAAGCTTTCTTTCTCTTTCATTCATCTTTACGAAGTCTCGGAAAGCATTCTTAATGAAAAGTTGGAGTTTTCATGATACCACTTTTTGGGAGAAGTGGTCGGGAGTTTAAAATGATGGTTGATCATGTTACGAGAAAAACGTAACAGATCAACCATGTTGTTGCCGTACTTCCTACGTCCTTGCATGTGCGCTAGGATAATTGCATCGACCATATTCGTCCTTAGACCATGAAAGACAACTGCTTGCCGGATCTTTAAAATGTATGTCCATAGTCTGGAATTCCTCCCTTGACTCTCTGCGAGGAGATCGTTGTGATCCTTGAGAAACAATACTTGTTTCTCAGCAGATCAATACATAATATGACTCAACCTCCTCTGCAGTGGGCCTAGTCATTTAGAACACGATGTTCGTGTTTATGCGATCAATATTCGTTAGTTGTTCATTGAGAAACACGAACAATGTTATTGTGGTAGTCGTCTGGAGCAAGATGTTCCAGGGTGCTCTGATGTACTAGCACGAAAACATCGTGTTCTCAATGACTATCACAAAATTTTGTTCGTGTTCATGCGATCAATATTCGTTAGTAGTTCATTGAGAAACACGAACAATGTTATTGTGGTAGTCGTCCGGAGCAAGATGTTCTAGGGTGCTCTGATGTACTATCACGAAAACATCGTGTTCTAAATGACTATCACAAAGAATAAGTATTGTTCTAAATGACTAGGCCCACTGCAGAGGAGGTTGAGAGTCATATTATGTATTGGTGTGCTGAGAAACAAGTATTGTTTCTCAAGGATATAAGCGCAGACATTTTACAGATCCGGCAAGCAGTCGTCTGCCATGGTCTATGGACGAATATGGTCGATCCAATTTCTCGTAATATGATCAACCATCATTTTAAACTCCCGACCACTTCTCCGAAAAGTGGTATCGTGAAAACTCCAACTTTTCATTAAGAATGCTTTTCCAAACTTCGTAAAGAAGAATGAAAGAGAAAGAAATACGGGAGAAAATTTAGTTAGGGATAATGATGAGTTCTATTAGAGGTTTTTTTTTATTATTGTTCATGCAGCCCAATTTTAGTTTAGCTCAACTTTCATGTTACTATTTTATTTCTCATCATTATAGTTCAGATGGTTATTGTACAAGAACAAAGTGCATTTAATGGTTTTATTGTTCTTGGATGTCGTGTGATGTAATTTTACTTATAATAAGGATCAAAGAGTATACTATAAGTTCGTATATTGTCAAAACAACGACATGTTAATTTTTCTTTTGGTTTTCCCAATTTATGGAGGTTGGTGCCGGAGAGTTCTACATTCAATAGCGAGCTACAGATATATATGTTATGTGATGCATATATCACTATTTAATAGTTGGAGGCATTGCACGTTTAGTAAGCCACGATGTCACCATTAGGGAGTATTAGAGTTTTTTTCTTTCTATTATTGTTCATGTAACGATTTCGATTCACATAGCTCAACTTTCATGTAACTTTTTAAATGCTTAATACGGTTATTAGGGATATTCTGAGCGGTGTTAGATTTTTGCATCGCCGAAACATTACCTTGCTCATTCTTAGTCCGGAGAATATCCTGATCGTGCAAAGATATTCTTGTGCACTGCACGCTAAGATTTCAACAATTGAGATCGTTATAAACAGCAAAAGGACATGTATAAGTGTTACATATATACCCCTTATTTATTTTACTAATTTGGATTGATCTTGTTTTTTGACCAACTAACTCCATCTTTCCATTTTGAAAGAGACAAAATTGAAATGGGATTCAAGGACAAGGCAGCTTGGGACATCGTCCTATATGGCTTTATACAGAGACCAGAAAAAGACTTGTATATAGAACTTTTCGATTTTTTGCAAGATAATATATAAGTTTCTTGTATTTTCTTGCCTTTGTTCTATCATGTGTAAGGGAGTACATATAAAGAAGAATTATTTGTGTAGCTGAGAGAGAGGCAGGGAGAAAGAGGGAAATGTAGATTTGTGGGAAAGAAGGGAACGTGTGACCGTTTATATAGTATTAATTTGGTGGTACTTTAAAGACTAACTAATGTCTATGGCAGGGGGATTGGGGAGTGCTCTGTGGTAACTTTATGTTGGCTAAAAAGCATTCTATGATTAATCCTGAGTTGCCGACATTTTCTCAATTAAAACATCGGCGTTTTTTGGTCGTCGTAGTGTGCACCGAAAAAGACCATTTTACCCCTCCTCTCTCCATTCTCTTTTTTTGTACGGAATTTAATAATACTTTATAATAATATCAAAAAATGTTCAAAAAACAAATTTTAAAACATACTATTAGAATATTGAATTAAATTAAATAGACAACTTATCCAACCAAAAAAATAAAGAACTTTGCGAGGAATCTCCAAAGAACCTCCAACCGAGTTTTTTTTTTTTTTTTTTTTTTCTTACGCCAGCAACGAGCCGACGGACCTCAGGGACCGGCTATTTCTCTTTCTTTCTTTTTTCTTACGCGAGTCACCGGCTTGATTTCCAACGGACCTCCGTGGTGGCCATTTTACGCCACGCCGCGGCAAGCATTGAGCGAGGCTTTCTTCGGCGGCCGGCCATATTTTTTTAAGGTCAAGCTGCCGGCTTACTTTCTGGCGGTTCTTAATTTTTTTTTTTCTACGGCAAACCATGACTCTACCGATAAAAGATTGGGAATAAAAAAAAATTTCTTACAAGTAATCTCATAATTCAATTATATCACTATAATACAAAGGATAGTGGTGTTTCTTGTGATAGAGTGGCACCTCAAAAGATTATTCTATCCCTCTTCTCTCCTTCCCTTTTTGTGTTGAATTGAATAATACTTAATAATAATATAAAAAAATATTCAACAATAATAAAATTTAAAAATACTATTAGAATATTAAATTAAATAAAAAACAACTATTTTTTTAAAAAAATATGAGATCTCCGTCGGACATCCGCTGACCGGCTTTTCAGCAGGGGCCGTCGCGGCAGCCCTCATGCAACCGGCCACTTTTTTCTTTTCGTTTTTTTACATAAGGTGTCATTTGCTTTCCGATGGGCCGTCGCCGGCGCTAGCGGACCTCGAGACGAGCCATTTTTTCTAGAAAATAAATACGCCAAGCCAAACGGTAGCCTTTTTCTTCTTACACAAGGTCGCCGACACGCTTTCCATGTGGTGGCCAATTTTTTTGCTACTTAATAATAATATCAAAAATATTGACAAGAATAAATTTTAAAAAAATAATCATAGAATATTAAATAGGGCCAATTAATTTTGAACTTTTTATACAGAAATCTTCGACAAACCTTCTACCAACCAATTTTTCCAACAGGGGCGCTGGTCGCCGGCATACCTACGGCGGCTGGCGGTTTCAAATCTATCGAAAAGGGGTTTCCAATTAATAAATCCATCATTTGCCAAGGAATTATTATTATTAGGTTTAAACAATTTACAACAAAAACAATACACTTTATCTACTTTTTTTATGTAAACTAACCATTTCCGATCACGTGTCTGTCCATTATTTAGTTTATTAGTATAAGCACCATATGAAAAATGTCTAGATAAACTATCTTTCGGAAACACAAGATTTAGTTCTCTAATTGGCCCTTTTTCGAATAAAAGTTCTCTTAATTTATCGTCAAGCATATCCCAATTACTTGGATCATATATACCTAAAGGCGGAACAAATTGATGTTCATTCTCATTATCATTAGTGATATTTTCGTTCTCATTGGTAGTATTTTCATTCTCATTAGTGATATTTTCATTCTCATTCGTGACATTATAAGTCTCATTTATGTCATTTTCATTCTGATTGATACTATTAGCATTAGAAGTACCTACTTTTTCCATAAATTTATCCATAGATCCTTTTTGAGATAGTATTAGTTCAATTTTCTGTTTTTTTTTTTTACTTTTTTCACTACGAGATAAATGTTTTCTAGGCAACATGTTATTATTCTATCTAGACTTAAATAAAATTACGATAATGAGAAAAAACAAGTAAAGAAACGAAACACCTGATTTTAACTTGTTTTGTAAATTGTAATCTCTTTTCCTTTTGAAGAGTTGAAGTTTCCAACTTCCAAGCTCCAGCAACAACCAACAAGTCAACAATTTTCAGAAGTCAAGGAGCAAAAACTGAAAAAACATCAGAAACAAAAATTCAGATTTCACTTGGACAATTTCAGAAATCAAAATCAGAAATCAGAAATTCAGCATTCACTTCGACAATTTCAGAAATCAGAATTCAAAAACAGAAATCAGATTCCACACAATTTCAGAAAGCAAAATTAGAATTTCAGCACTCACTTAGACCATTTCAGAAATCAGAATTCACTTCAGAAAAGAATTAGACAATTTCAGACATTCAGAAACAAAAATTCAGAACTCACATAGTTAGACAATTTCAGAACTCGCTGAGTCGCTTCAGCAGCCCTTCACCTTCACGAGTTCACTCTTCAGGAATCAGGAAGTTCAGAAATTTTAGAACTTAGAATCAGAAATCATTGAAGCAATTTCAGAATTAGCAAATAGCGATTGAGGAATTTCAGAAGCAGAAATCTGAAAACCGAAAATCTGATTCTTTGAGAGATGAGACCGAACTTTGAAGCAAATAGTTAATTCAAAAATTTCAGACGCACGGTTCTTAAAATCTGTAGCAAATCGCAAAATCAAATCGGTACTTACTTTTCGGTTCTTCCGTTCTTCAATCTTGTTACCGTTGGGCGTAACAAATGCTAGCGATTGGCGTGGTGAGAGGCGCGATTTGGGGTGCCATCAATTCCCTGAAGAATCGCTGTCTGCAAATGGGCCCTAAGAATTGGGTGGCCCTGGGCCATCACACAAACATGGATGAGAAAAAAAGACAAAAAAAGATATGCATTGATTAGCCAAAAAAGAAAATGCTAGTTTTGCAGGAATTCCTGTTTTTGCAGGAAGCTGCCTTGTCCTAGAGTCCCATTTCAACGTTCTCTTTCAAAGTGGAAATATGGAGTTAATTTCTTGGTCAACAAAACAAGATCAGTCCAAAACAGTAAAAGATATAAGAGGTATATATGTATATGATCCTATGTGTGTAGACTTTTCATGACCTGTAACAATTTTTTTCATTTTCTTTGAATCTGTGAAAAAAAAACATTGGAGTTTGCTCCTTTTTCATATTTTTTCTTAGCACTGGCATATCCACCACAAGTCTCATTGGCGTGGGAAAACTCAGGAACGGTGGTTCACAAGGGAATCTACAATAGATTTAGACATGCTGCAATTAAAAGAATGCTGCTAACATTGTGATATATAATTCTATATTATATTTAAATATATATTTCTGTATTTAGTTGTATTATGCTCTGATACTTTCAACACAGCATATAATATTTGCAATAACATATGCAATATAATATTTAAATATTTAATACCTCATTATTCTCAGTCGTGGATAAGTTATGTTTGACCAACTCGGTCAGATTATACAAACAAAGCTCCATGGAGCACTCAATGAACAAGTGACAAATATTGATCGCATAAACACGAACAATATTTTTGTGATAGTCATTTAGAACACGATGTTTTAGTGATAGTACATCAGAGCACCCTGGAACATCTTGCTCTGGACGACTACCACAATAACATTGTTCGTGTTCATACAATCAATATTCGTCACTCGTTCATTGAGTGCTCCATGGAGCTTTGTTTGTATAATCCGACTGAGTTGGTCAAACATAACTTATCTACAGCTGCGAAACTGAGAATAATGAGGTATAAATTTAAATATTATACTATATATATTATTGCAAATTACATGATGTGTTGAAAGTATCGGAATATAATAGAACTAGATACAAAAATGTACATTTATATATAATATAGAGTTATATATATCACGACGTTAGCAGCATGCAGTGTAATACCCGTACTTTTTGTAAATCTTCTACTCTTGTACTTTGTAATTTTTACGCTCGTATAAGTGTTTGGTAAGCTTATATGGATCTTGGAACTCTTGTCAATTGGATTTACCCCTTTTCTTATTCGGATCGTCGCTGTTTTCGGATCCTTGATGCGATTATACTACCTTCGTGTAATGGGTAGCGCACGCTACGTACACCTTGTAGCGCACGCTAATTTAGTGAGGGTAGCGCACGCTATCCATTATCATTAGCGCACGCTACTAATGTATTGGAGGCGGACAGTCCAGTAGCTCTTTGGTGGAAAAGAGTTCTAGCGTCGCTAGGTGTGGTAGTAGCGTACGCTAGATTTTGAAGGTAGCGCACGCTACGTTACTAGAGTAACGTGCGCTAAAGAGAGCAGAGACGGGGATGGGTTACGGGTGGACAGCGACTACCGAGTAGCGCACGCTATTAGAAGTAATTAGCGCACGCTAATTGGAGTCACTAGCGCACGCTATGAGCAGGTGTTAGCGTCTGTAGCAGGCTGAAGCTCTTTGGATTGCTGGTGAGTCCGATAGCGCGCTATTTTTCATGAATAGCGCACGGTAATCCCTATTTAGTATAAATAGGACATTTCCGTTCCCAAATCGTCATTTCTTCCTACCTTCACCTCCTTGGCGATTCTAGGCGATTAGAGCGATTTGTGAGGAGTTCTTCGAGCCGCAATTATCTAGCAACATCTTTGAGTTTCTAGTTCGGATTTATCAACGTTTAATCCTCTCCACCGCTCCAATCAAGGTAAAATTCTCACAACCCTAGATTTTTGGGATTTGGGGATTTTCCATCCGATTTCTTCGATCCGACTTGTTGTTATGTTAGAATATATCGATTACGAGTTATCTACCTTGGATACATGTTTTCTATGGATTTAATGGTGTATTTACGGAGTTCTTGAGTGTTTGGGATATTTGACTTGCGATTCACTATCCAAGAGAATTATTCCGGAACACATGTATCGGGGTAGTAAATTCGGGTGATTCCAACTTATTTTCATACCGATGGGGTTTTGATAATTGAATTACGAACTTGCAGGTTCGGAGTTGTTGAATCCTTCGATCTTGGTACCTTGTCGTTTGTACCCTCTCCTCTCGTTTCCGTGCAAGTGATTCTTGTGAAAGTTATGTTCTTAAATGTGAAAAGTAATGCATGTGATTGTGAGAGTTGCTTTCGTTCACTCCGAGAGGACCGACGGGGTCGAGGAGGGTTCCGCTTATGTCGGTTCCGTGAACATTTGGGTTAGCCACTCCGAGATGATCCGACGGGGTCGAGGAGGGATTCGCGCATTGTCGAGTCCACGGTTAATCAAGAGATATCATCATTTCCAAATATGTTTGGATAATTGTATTTTAGGAAAATCATTATCATGGCTTTGAATTGGTGCATATGCTTTTATGTATAAGACTTGACATTTCACTTGTAATACTTGCCCTAACCCCTCTCGTTTGGGGAAAATTACTTTTGTATTTTCAGTCCTAAGGAACCTTACGAGCGGCGCCGGGGACGATACGATGAGGATGGCGAGGCGTGATACCGTGGCTAGTTGTGTTCTACATTGTTTGGTCGTTGTTCTCTTCGGTCCATTTTATCCTGTAATAATAAGTGGTACTCGAGTACTTTAGGAAAGTCCTTTTCCATTGTCATACAACTTGTATTTCTTCATGTTATGGTTTGTCCGTGGTTGAACTTCCTTGGTTGTATCGAGTTTATTGTTTCCCAAGTGGATTTTATTAAATTTAATACGTTGTGAGTGAGATAAGCCTAGTGAATCCCAGGTCGGGATTTACGGCGTTGTGATATTCTCCGAATATCTCGGGGGGTGTTACAGAATTTGGTATCAGAGCTTAGGTTTATGGATACCTAGGCTGTCGGATTCTTTGGGTCTAAATGTACTATTCCAAGGACACAAGATCATCGCTACGCCGTCATCTCGTACGACCGGTACTCGTAAGTTCCCTATCTTATTTACCCTCTTCATTCACTCACTATCATTCGATTATGGGACATGAGAAGTCCATATTCTAGACGGCATTGCTTCGAGCTATTCTTATGATTTTACTTACATTTTTCTTTAGAATGTCAACTGGTAGAGGACGTGGACGAGGCCGTGGTCGTGGTCGTGGCCGAGGGCGTGGCGCAGCCGGTGGAGCAGCCATGTCCCTCAGCTCGCTAGCTTGTCGGACTCTATTCAACCTAGCACCGGTAGTCATCAGGAACCGTCAGCCAGTCTGGGAACTTCTACAGGGAGCCAACCGGATGTGGGTGTTGCCACCATACTGCAGCAAGTGGCGAACCAAATGGCTCTTTTAACCCAGGCGGTACAGCTTAACCAATCACCTCCTGTTACCGACACTGGGGCTGAGAAGTGGTTACAAGATGTTATTCGTATGGGCCCTCCCCAATTTATTGGTGCAAATGATCCGATCGGCTGGGAAGATTGGATTAATGAGATGAATAAAGTTTTCATGGCCGTGAATTGTCCAGAGGCACGTAAGGTGCCAGTTGCCCAGTACTTCCTATCAAGGGATGCGGCTAGCTGATGGCAAACTGTTGCACCTCAGGATCGTGAGGTTTCATGGGACGAGTTTAAGGAATTGATGGAGGCCGAGTTCTGCCCGTGGCCTGTTCAGGAGGCCAGGATTCGAGCCTTTTATGAAGCTAAACCCCAGGATGTCCCTGTATCTCAGGCAATCATTGAATACAACCGTCAACTCAACCATGTGAAAAATCAAGTGAGGGAAGAGAGAGATAGAATTCGTCACTTTGACATGCGAATGAAGCCAAAAGTTCGGCACTATATGTCGGGCCTCGCTTGCGCCACATTGAAGGAGTATTAAGATAGGGCACTAGCATATGATATGTCCTTCACTACTACCGAAAGGACAAGCGAGAGTAAGAAGCAGAAGACCACTGGAAAGTTTTCTAACGGTAGAGGTGGCAACCCGCGGGGATCGCAGTCGGCAAGCTATACAACCAAAGGGTCTTCCCGTGCATCGGGAGGTAAACGGAATTTCGTAGTGCTAATGCGTCCAACCGGGTTGTGACATGTTTTAATTGTGGCGGCAGGCCATATTAATCGTGATTGTGGTCTACCCCCATTGAGGTGTTTTAATTGCGGCCGGAAGGCCACAGAGCCATGTCTTGTACGGAAGAAGAAACCCCACTTGGAACTCGTGCAATGCCCTACGCCCGGAGAACCGAGTGTTAATCGAAGTCATCTACGGTCAACCATCCCAGAGTTACGGTCGAGGCAGAGGCCGTGGTCGATCTGTTAGAGGAGCTCCAGGTCGGGTTCGGTGCAACCTCATGTCTATGAGATGAGGAAAGCTGGAGATCCAGAGGCTACCGTGGCGACAGGTATTATTTCTCTTTTGTCTCATCCAGTTAGAGTGCTTTTTGATTCTGGTGCATCTCATTCGTTCATCTCTTTGGATTGTGTGCGTCGATTGAATATTGAGGGCTTGTCTCCTTGTGAGTCCTTTGTGGTTAAGTTGCCCAGTGGTGATAGAATCGTGGGAGACAAGGAAGTTAGAGATTGTCCGGTGTTAATCGCTGAGAGAGTGTGGTTTTCGAATTTGATAGTCGTAGACATTGTTGATGAAGATCTAATCCTCGGTGACGATTGGCTCGATAGACACGGTGCGGTAATGAATTATCGCACGAAGATCATATCAATGTTAGCCAAAGACGGTACCGAACACCATTTTGCGGGGTAAAAGAGGGGATGTCAGAAATTTTTGATTAGTGCCTTGAAGGTGACAAAACTTCCCTCGATTCCTATTGTTGGGTATTGGTGTTATGCCATGAAAGTCGAAGATGGGAAAGTTGAACTTCCCCCGATTCCTATTGTAAGTGATTTTCCGGATGTTTTTCCAGACGAATTACCGGGACTACCACCAGGGCAGGAAGTTGAATTTACAATTGACTTGGAGTCAGGAGCAACCCCGATTTCTAAGGCACCGTATCGTATGGCACCTTCAGAAATGCAAGAGTTGAAGAAACAACTGGGAGAATTGTTGGATAAAGGGTATATTAGACCCAGTGCCTCGCCATGGGGTGCACCGATCTTGTTCGTAAGGAAGAAAGATGGTTCACTACGTTTGTGTATTGATTATCGGGAACTAAACAAAGTGACCATTAAGAATAAATACCCTTTGCCGCGTATCGATGATTTGTTTGATCAATTGCAGGGAGCCGCGGTGTTCTCGAAAATTGATTTGAGGTCCGGTTACTATCAACTTCGCATTAAAGAATCCGACGTTCCTAAAACTGCTTTCCGTACGAGGTATGGACACTATGAGTTTGTGGTTATGCCTTTTGGGTTAACCAACGCACCGGCGATATTTATGCAATTGATGAATAAAATATTCATTGAACATCTTGATAATTGCGTAGTCGTTTTTATCGACGATATTTTGGTTTACTCTCGAGATGAAGAGGAACACGCTCGGCATTTGCGATTGGTCTTTGGAGATTTTGAGGACTCGGCACCTCTATGCAAAGTTTTCTAAGTGTGAATTCTCGTGAAGGAAGTCATGTTTCTCGGGCATGTGATTTCACGAAGGGGTTCGGGTAGATCCCGTAAAATTGAGGCAGTTAGATTGGGCTCCACCCAGAACGTGAAGGAGGTTCGTAGCTTTTGGGTGCGGCCGGATACTAGGAGGTTCGTCGAGGGTTCTCCAAACTTGCTCGACCACTTACTCAATTACTCCGTAAGTCCGAAAGGTTCGAATGGAATGAAGAGAGACAATGGAGTTTCAAGAGCCGAAAGGGCGCGACTACCGCTACGTTTTAGCCCTACCTCGTGAGTCGGTGGGTATTCGGTTTATTGTGACGCATCGGGACAAGGACTTGGGTGTGTACTCTTGCAAAGATGATAAGACGATTGCACATGCTTCACGGCAACTTAAACCGTATGAGCCGAATTATCCTACCCATGATTTGGAATTAGCCGCTGTAGTGTTTGTGATCAAGATCTCGGCGTCACTATTTGTACGGTTCTTCATGTCGAATTTATACCGACCACAAGAGCCTAAAGTATATTTTTAGCCGTAAAGAGTGAATATGAGACAACGACGTTGGCTAGAGCCGATAAAGGATTATGATCTGGAAATCCTTTACCATCCAGAAAGGCTAACGTTGTAGCCGATGCGTTGAGCCTAAGTCGATATCTCTTCATATGCTTGAGGCCCTTACGCCTCAAGTTAAGATCGACGGGAGTTAATTGAGCAGGAGTCGAAGTACGGATCCAGCGGTTCGTGGTCGATGTGTACTCTTGAGGCTATTTCGTCCTTGATTGACGACGTCTGGGAAAACAGGAGAATGACCCAATGCTTGTTCAATCAAGGCGGACGTGGAAAAAGGGAAAGCCCTGGTTTTATGATCCACGAGGATGGCATTTTGAAATTTCAAGGTAGGATTTGTGTTAGAATGACTCAGAGCCGAGACAGAGAATACTCCGAGAAGCCCATGCTACACCTTACTCGATCCGTCCCGGGACGAGTAAGATGTACAAGGATCTTAAAAGGAGTTTTGGTGGAATAATATGAGGAGAGATGTCATCGAGTTTGTGTCAAGGTGTTTGACATGTCAACAAGTCAAAATTGAGCATCAACGGCCGGTCATGTTGAAACCTCTCCTATTCCCGAATGGAAATGGGAGGATATTACCATGGATTTCATCAGGGATGCCGAGGACTAAGTCGGGATGAATATGATTTGGGTGGTTGTTGACCATTGACTAAGTCGGCACATTTTCTTGGCATTAAGGACACGTGGGGACCGGAGCGATTGTCCCGAATTTTTATATCGGAGATTGTGAGATTACAGTACGCCAAAGTCTATTGTTTCCGATCGTGATGGCCGTTTCGTGTCGCATTTTGGAAGGCGACCCATCAAGCCTCGGGCACCGAATTGAGGTTGAGTACTTCCTTCCACCCTCGGTCGGCCGACCGAGCGGACGATCCGACATTGGAAGATATGGCCGAGGGCGTGTGCCCTGGATCGAGTACCGATTGGGAAATACACCTACCTTTGATCGAGTTCACTTACAATAATAGGCACGCATCGATCAAGATGGCACCTTTTGAGGCATTGTTTGGTAGGCGGTGTAGATCTCCACTTTGTTGGGATGAAGCTTGATTTAGTCGACGGAACCCGATATGTTGATGGAAACTAAAGAGAAGATTTCCATCATCCGAGACCGATTGTAACCGCTCGAGTTGACAAAATCCTACGCCGACAATCGTCGTCGGCCCTTGAATTTGATGTGGGTGATCATGTCCTACTCAAAGTATCACCGATTAGAGGAGTCTTCGTGTTCTAAAAAGGGGCAAACTTAGTCCGAGATATATTGGACCTTTTGAGATTCTCGGCGAATTGGGAACTGCCTATCGATTGGCTTTACCTCCAAATTTAGCCATGTTCACAGTGTGTTCCATGTTTCCCAACCGAGGAGGTACGTCACGACCCGAGTCATATCATTGATTACGGGGACATCGAGATCGCAGAGGATGTCACATTTGAAGAGAAGCCAGTGAAAGTACTAGAGCATCGAGTAAAACAACTCCGGCACAAAACCATACCGTTGGTTAAAGTTCAGTGGTCACGACACGGAGTTGAGGAAGCGACGTGGGAAACCGAAGAGAACATGCGCACTAGATACCCAGAGTTATTTATTTCTTAAGTTTCGGGACGAAACTTCATTTTAGAGGGGGAGGATGTAATACCCGTACTTTTTGTAAATCTTCTACTCTTGTACTTTGTAATTTTTACGCTCGTATAAGTGTTTGGTAAGCTTATATGGATCTTGGAACTCTTGTCAATCGATTTACCCCTTTTCTTATTCGGATCGTCGCTGTTTTCGGATCCTTGATGCGATTATACTACCTTCGTGTAATGGGTAGCGCACGCTACGCACACCTTGTAGCGCACGCTAATTTAGTGAGGGTAGCGCACGCTATCCATTATCATTAGCGCACGCTACTAATGTATTGGAGGCGGACACCCAAGAGCTACCGGATCGAAAGGGAGTTCTAGCGTACGCTAGGTGTGACCGGTAGCGACGCTAGATTTTGATGGTAGCGCACGCCACGTTACTAGAGTAACGTGCGCTAAAGAGAGCAGAGCCGGGGACAGTAGGTTCGGATGGACACCGACTACCGTGTAGCGCACGCTATTAGAAGTAATTAGCGCACGCTAATTGGAGTCACTAGCGCACGCTATGAGCAGGTGTTAGCGTACGCTAACGGAACTGGCAGAGGCTACTGGATTGCCTGGTGAGTCCGATAGCGCGCGCTATTTTTCATGAATAGCGCACGCTAATCCCTATTTAGTATAAATAGGACATTTCCGTTCCCAAATCGTCATTTCTTCCTACCTTCACCTCCTTGGGCGATTCTAGGCGATTCCGAGCGATTTGTGAGGAGTTCTTCGAGCTGCAATTATCTAGCAACATCTTTGAGTTTCTAGTTCGGATTTATCAACGTTTAATCCTCTCCACCGCTCCAAATCAAGGTAAAATTCTCACAACCCTAGATTTTTGGGATTTGGGGATTTTCCATCCGATTTCTTCGATCCAGCTTGTTGTTATGTTAGAATATATCGATTACGAGTTATCTACCTTGGATACATGTTTTCCTATGGATTTAATGGTGTATTTATGGATTTCTTGAGTGTTTGGGATATTTGACTTGAGATTCACTATCCAATAGAATTATTTAAGGAACACATGTATCTGGGTAGTAAATTTGTGTTATTACAACTTATTTTCATACCGATGGGGTTTTGATAATTGAATTACGAACTTGTCTAGGTTCGGAGTTGTTGAATCCTTCGATCTTGGTACCTTGTCGTTTGTACCCTCTCCTCTCGTTTCTGTGCAAGTGATTCTTGTGAAAGTTATGTTCTTAAATGTGAAAAGTAATGCATGTGATTGTGAGAGTTGCTTTCGTTCACTCCGAGAGGACCCGACGGGGTCGAGGAGGGTTCCGCTTATGTCGGTTCCGTGAACATTTGGGTTAGCCACTCGAGATGATCCGACAGATCGAGGAGGGATTCGCGCATTGTCGAGTCCACGGTTAATCAAGAGATATCATCATTTCCAAATATGTTTGGATAATTGTATTTTCCTAAAATCATTATCATGGCTTTGAATTGTGCATATGCTTTTATGTATAAGACTTGACATTTCACTTGTAATACTTGCCCTAACCCCTCTCGTTTGGGGAAAATTACTTTTGTGTTTTTCAGGTCCTAAGGAACCTTACGAGCGAGCGCCGGGACGATACGATGAGGATGGCGAGGCGTGATACTGTGGCTAGTTGTGTTCTACATTGTTTGGTCGTTGTTCTCTTCGGTCCATTTTATCCCTGTAATAATAAGTGGTACTCGAGTACTTTAGGAAAGTCCTTTTCCATTGTCATACAACTTCTTGTATTTCTTCATGTTATGGTTTGTCCGTGGTTGAACTTCCTTGGTTGTATCGAGTTTATTGTTTCCCAAGTGGATTTTATTAAATTTAATACGTTGTGAGTGAGATAAGCCTAGTGAATCCCAGGTCGGGATTTACGGCGCTGTGATATTCTCCGAATATCTCGGGGGGTGTTACATGCAGCCCGTCTGAATCCATTGTAGATTCCCTTGTGAACCACCGTTCCTGAGTTTCCGACACCAATGAGACTTGTGGTGGATATGCTGGTGCTAAGAAAAAATATGAAAAAAAAAAGAGAAAAACTGACGACTAAAAATGCAATCTATTCTCGGTAATTAAAGTGTATATAACTTGCTTAATAATTGAAAT